>CM035430.1:104110930-104153430 GCA_020310875.1 Ceratopteris richardii | reverse complement strand
ATCACAAAAACTTTCATTTTTCACAAAAATAGTACTACATTTAAAGGATTGCTTCAGCTCACTGCAAAGCTGAAGCAAGATTTGAATTTTCTAGAGCGTTTCATTACGGAGAAGCTCTTCTATTGTGCTTTTTTTTTATTCCCACAAATGTTCCTAAATTTTCATTTACAAGTCCTCTTTTGAAGAGATTTTCTCTCATTTCAAGTGGAATCTTATGTATTAAGCTTGCAGAAATTTCAAAAGCATATTTGCTCGAAATTCAATTATAACAAGTCTTTTGGCTCTACTTTGAGCAAATTTCAAATCCTTTTACGAATTGGGATTTTTGTCGAAAACAGTCAATTTGGCTTTCTACATGTCATATGTATGCTGTGATAAACAACGAGAAATTGTTATGTTTTACGCCCAATTTAATTTCTGAAATTTTTTGAAAAAAAAATCAAAATTTAATCTCTTGTATTTTTGGATCATTTCTACTCAAACTTCACATACGAGCTTTTTAAGTCGTTGCGCAATTATCTCTCGAAGAATTTTTGGATTTTGGTTCTATTTCTTTCAAAATTTCAGAAATTATTAATTTTTGAAATAAATTTTGAAAATTTCCACTTTCTTCATTCAACACCCTCTAAACAAGGATGGCTTCCTCCTCTTCAGATGTGAAAAATCTCTTTGAGATTAAGAGGTTTTGAAGATCCAAGCTTTGATTTGTGGAAAGAGCATATGCAAAGCATTTTTTTCCTCAAGGATTGTGAAGGTGCCCGTGTGCAAGTGAAGCTAGAGAGCATGGAAGATGATGCATGGACCACTTTTAATAAGAAAGCCATTACATACATTAAAATGGTTGTCTCTTATGAAATTCTTGTGGATATAAAAGACTTGATTAGTACTTATGAGGTGTGGGAGAATCTCAAGGCCACTTATGAGAACACAAGTCCTATAAATTAGGTACATTTTATGAGGAAACTTGTTAGCATACATCTACATAAGTCGAAAAAATGAAGCACAACACTTATCATTATTTACAAGTACTTTATCCCAACTATAGACTTCAAGTCTACCAGCTTTTGAACATAATATAAGAAGCTATTTTCTTACTTACGACATTGCCCGACTCCTAGAAAACATTAGTTCGTTTTATTGTCTAATAGCTCCATTGTCTAATAGCTCCATTGTCTAATAGCTCCAACTTGACTTTTGATGGTGTGAAGGGTTCTATTCTCAAAGAACAGATTAGAAAGAAAGTGGAGAGGGAAGTGGGGTTGCACAAATATGCTTAAAAGTAGAACAAAAAAGAAAGGTGGAAATGCAAAAAGAAACAAAAGCAAAAGTAAAAGCAAAGGCAAAGGTGATATGACTTTCCACCAATGTGGTATAAAAGGTCCCAAGAAGCCGGATTGCAAGTACTACAAAACAAAGTTAGAAAAAACATGTGACAAAAAAAGGGACACTAAGAATGAGGAACAGGATAACTCCAAGGACAAAAAAAAGAGAGAGAGAGAAAGCCAATGTGGCTTCTAGTGTAGTCATTGAGGAGTTATGTTGATATATTTAGGTAGTGATGTGTGTGAACACTCTAGGACCGCCGGGGCACTTTTTTCCCTCTTTAGGAGGTTTTTTTCCCCCGGCTTGTATATACGCCTATTGCCCTAATGGGCTACTTATCTTTGTACATTCTCTAGTAATACATTCAGTATTGTGTGTTTGTGCTCCAAGCTTCTTCTTCTTCCTTGTGCTGTTCGCGTGCTTCCGCAGACGTCTATCTCCAACAATTGGTATCAGAGCAGGTCGTCGCTTCTTCTAGGGCGCCGTTGACACTCCTCCGTTTGCAGTGCCGAAATCGCGATCTGAGCTCGTTTCGGCCTCCGAACGCACTATCGCAGCGCTTGTGCAAGCTATTTCGTCCTTTTGTGCCAAAGGTATATACCAGTTTCTGTTCGCCAGTTTAAGCGTCTCGAAGTCTGCTACAGGTCTAGCAGAACTCGTCTCGGCAGTTCCGTTCAACTTTTTGAGATACAGTCAATTTTCTGCATCAAGGTATTTTAGTCACCGGCCATGGCTAAAAGCAGTGATGTATTCCGTTTGTTGGCTGTCGAGGATAAGTTGGATGGTACCAACTACCCATTATGGGCTTATATGATGCGACATGTACTGGTTGCAAAAGGATTGTGGAACATTGTGCAGGGTGTTGAAAGACGTCCTGTTACACCTGTAACGACAGGTACTACAAATACAGGTGTTGGAGCTGATGAAGATGGTGTCGAAGATGATATTCCGCAGATTCCTATTCGTGCTGCTGTTTCTGTTGCACCTACTGCAGAGCAGATTCGTTGGGATGGCAGAGATGCCCAGGCACATGCATTGATAGCTTTGTCTCTCAAACGTGCCATTATTCCTCACATTCGCTCTTGCAGAACAGCAAAGGATGCTTGGGATACACTTACCACTTTGTACCAGGCTAGGAATGAGGCTCGTGTTGCTTACCTCCGAAAACAGTTGGAGAGTGAGCACATGAATGAAGGTGATTCTATGGACAGTTTTCTTACAAAGATCAAAGACCTGAAGGAACAATTGATTTCTGCTCATGAGGTTATACCAGATAGCTCACTTGTGTAGACCGTTCTGAATGGTCTTCCTGATTCATATCAGAGTTCTGCCTCTACTCTTCGGTTGATGATGAAAGGCAATCCGAATGCCTTGTCATTTGAGGAATTAGTCTCTGTTCTGTTGCAGGAAGATCAGTCCAGGCAGAACAGGTCCATTATGCATGTTGCAGATCAAGCTTTCTTGGCTAGTCAAAAGGGCAAAGGAAAATGGAGCTCTTCTACTAGTAAGCAGAAATCTGCAAATGCTGCACAATCAAAGAACCAGGATAAAGATGAGAAGAAATCAAAAAAGCAGAAATTGTTCTGCAAGTACTGTAAAGGAAATGATCATATTATAAAGAACTGTCCAAAACTGGCTGCTAAAGAGGCAAAGAAGAAAGAGGCTGGAATGGTTGTTGCAGAGGCCTCTACACCAAAAACAGAGTCTGCAAATCTTGTGCAGGAAGAAGAATGGGCGTTTACTACTGTCTGCAGTTTTGACCCATCTTCTCATGATCAGTGCATGTCTGCAGTAGACTCAGATGTTTGGTACTTTGACAGTGGGGCGACCAAACATATTACCTCACAGCGCAGTTTCTTCTCTTCACTCGAGCCTGCTCCTACAGGGAATACTGTCACATGCGCCAATAACTCCTCTTATCCTGTTATGGGAGTTGGTAAGATCATTCTGACTACTGCTCATGGTAGTTCTTTCACTTTGTCAGATGCTTTATTTGTGCTAGGGATCAAAAAGGACCTGTTATCAGTTTCTGCATTAGCCAAGATTGGCTTGGTTGTGAAATTTGTTGATGACAGGTGTACAGTCCATGATCTTTCAAATGGCGATGTGATTATTGCTCCTGGCATTTTATGTCGTGGGCTGTATAAGCTCATAGACTATGAAAAATCTGTGAATGATTCGGCATGTGCAGTTCATGATTCTCAGGCTATGTCAGATGCAAAGCTTTGGTATGCACGCTTTGGTCATCTGAATTTTGCTAGTTTGTTACGCCTGCAGAAATCTGAAATGGTGTCCTCTTTGCCCAAACTTGAGGCACCTAGAAAACATGTTTGTGAAGGTTGTATTTTGGGCAAAATGCAGCGTTCTTCCTTTCCAAAAGATGGTTCAGTTCGGGCTACGCAGAAATTGAAGCTTGTACATAGTGATGTTTGTGGTCCTATGCAGACACCCTCTTTTGGAAATTACCTTTACTTCGTGACTTTCATTGATGATTTTTCCAGGCATGCATGGATATATCCACTCAAAGCAAAGTCCGAAGTGTTCATGTGCTTCAAACAGTTTTTGGTTTGGCTGAAAATCTGTCAGCATGTAAAATGGGCACCCTCCGTTCTGATCGAGGGGGGGAATATATGTCTTCAGATTTTAATGCATTTCTGGCTGAACGTGGGATAAAACACCAGTGTACAGTGCCGTATACACCTCAACAGAATGGAGTTGCTGAACGAAAGAACAGGTCACTCATGGAGATGGCGAGGTGCATGGTCAAAAGTCAGGCTTTGCCACATAGTTTCTGGCTTGAGGCTGTCATGTGTGCAGCATATGTACTGAACAGGTGTCCCACTAAAGCGTTGCAGTCTATCACTCCATATGAGGCTTGGCATGACCGCAAGCCATTTGTTGCTCATCTGCGTGTTTTTGGTTGTTTGGCATATGCATTAGTGCCTGAACAACATCGCAGAAAATTGGATGATAAGGCAGTAAAATGTATTTTTGTTGGGTACAGTTCTGAAAGTAAAGGCTATCGTCTGTATCATCCACATACTAAACGCATTCTGGTTAGTCGTGATGTTGTCTTTGTGGAAGATGCTATTCAGCCATTGCTTTCATGTACTAAGGAGACATCTGTTAGCTCCAAAGACATGTATGATACTTTGATGCCTCTTTTTACAGGTGGACAGGCTAGTGCTGGTCCTAATGAGGAAACTTCTCAGCCTTTGCAGGTTTCATATGATGATGCAGATCATTCCATTTCTGATGCAGATTTACATGATGCACTTGTTGATGAGAGAGCTGATATTGAGCAGGCAAAAACTATGCCAATCTGATTTGGGGCATTTGCATCACTATTTGGGCATTCAGTTTATGCACGTTGATGGTGGAATGGCTTTGTGTCAAACGAAATATATTGACACATTATTGCAGCGTTTTGGCCTTGAAGACTGTAAGCCTATTGCCACTCCTATGGAGACAGGTTTACGATTGAGTCTTCATGATGCTTGAGATGCATTTGATGTTGTTCTCTATCAGCAGGCTGTTGGATGCTTGATTTACTTATGCATTACTCGGCCAGATATTCAGTTTGCTGTCTCACAGATGCGCAGGTTTATGCATTGCCCAGGAGTCACGCATTGGAAAGGGGTTAAGCGCATCTTTCGCTACTTGAGTGGTACTCGGCTACTTGGGTTGTTTTATCCCGAGGCGGGATCACTACCGCCAGATTTGCATGCTTTTTCTGACTTAGATTGGGCTGGTTGCTATGACACTCGTGTGTCCACCAGTGGTTTTTGCTTCATGCTTGGTAGCTCATGTATATCTTGGTTGAGCAAGAAGCAGCCTACTGTGGCCACTTCTAGTTGTGAGGCTGAGTATAGGGAAGCTTTCACAGCGACTGTTGAGTGTGTGTGGCTCAGACGCCTTATGGCTGATTTGGGTGTTGGCCAGTCTTCTGCCACCACCATCTTCACTGACAGTCAGAGCGCATTGGCAGTTGCGAGGAACCCTGTGTTCCATGCTCGCACTAAGCACATTGAGGTGCATTATCACTATGTCAAGGAGAGGTTCTCTGCTGGGGAGATCAGCTTGGCATATGTGCCCACGCAGGAGAACATTGCAGACCTTTTCACGAAGGCTCTGCCTAGGGAGAAGTTTGAAGCTTTCCGCAAAGCTTTGGGCTTACTTCCTTTTGTGGAGTGATTTCCAGTGATGTCCACATAGCTTCGCACTTCCTTATACATGAGTGCGAGCTCCTTGTTCACCGCATCACTCCCAGGGGGGATTTGTTGATATATTTAGGTAGTGATGTGTGTGAACACTCTAGGACCGTCCTGGCACTTTTTTCCCTCTTTAGGAGGTTTTTTTCCCCGGCTTGTATATACGCCTATTGCCCTAATGGGCTACTTATCTTTGTACATTCTCTAGTAATACATTCAGTATTGTGTGTTTGTGCTCCAAGCTTCTTCTTCTTCCTTGTGCTGTTCGCGTGCTTCCGCAGACGTCTATCTCCAACAAGTTATTTGATATGGAGGACATTTTGTGTGCTGCTATTTCAGCTCATGATGCGTATGTACATGATGCTTCCACTCTATGCCATGCACAAGATATGGAGAGCACTAAAGGTGATCTTATTGATGCCTTCCTTATTGTCAATGATGCACTTTTATAAACTCCGATTGTTGATTCAAGTGCATTTTTTCATGTGACTCGTATTAAGGAGTGTTTTGCTACTTTTCATGCAAAAAATCATGGCCATGTTTACCTTGGGAACAATCACACATGTTCCATTGAAGGTATTAGTGTTGCGCACTTGTCTTTCAGTGATGCAAGTGAGTTGATTTTGCATAATGTGCATTATATACAAGGCATCAAAAAGAGCCTATTATCAATTGGACATATGTATATGCATGGATATAGCACTATCTTTAAAAAAGCCTCATGGAAGCTAGTGAAAGGTTTAAGCCTGACTGTCAAAGGCACAAAGAAAGGTACACTTTCTTGCTTGCATGGGAAACCCTTGCTGAGTAAGTTTATTGCTTTGGCTGAGATTAATTCTCACATGGAATTATGGCATAAAAGGCTTGGCCATATGAGTCAAAAGGATCTTGACAAATTATGTAATCTTGACAAGTTTAACATCAAAGACACAAAACTTGACTTTTGTAATGGATGTCAATATGGTAGGCAAGTAAAGAATTCCTACTACTCTAGTGTCTCTCCTAATCCCAATGTGTTTGATCCAAGATGGTACAGTTCATTCGATACGGTACATACGGTTCCCATATGGTTTGAGCTTTGAAGGGAACCCAAAGGTTCGGTATGTCTGCTACGTTGTTCGCTAATTTTACACACACACCACACACACACACACACACATACATATATATATATATATATATATATATATATATATATATATATATATATATATATATATATATATATATATATATATATATATATATATATATATATATATATATATATATAACTTACTACTTAATGTGTGTTTCTATGACTCCAAGTGTTAAATTTTGATGCATTATGTGTGTGTGCACTTTGTACATATGTGTGTTTGTACGTGTGTGTGTGTATGTCTGCCTGGTATATTCTGTGTTTGTGTGCACTGTCGTGTCTCGACTATATGCTCTGTGTGTGTGTATGTTAATGATAAATGTGTGTGTTTAAGACTTAAGTGTTTATGCATTGTGTATGTATGTGTATGTTAATGTGTGCATTATGTATTATATTTTAATTCTTGTGTGTGTGTGTTAATGTGTGTTAAGGGTGATAATTGATTCATTAATGCAATATGTAATATGTATAAAGGATATAGTGTATAATATATAGTAATAAATATATAATATATATAAAAGTATAATATGATATATATTATATATGAAAATTTAAACATACCGAACGCATAGCGTACCAATAAAAACGTACCATACGTACTGAACATACCGTATAGCATTTAGTTCACGTTTTGATCCTACCTTGGTTTGATCTTGTTCAATTTGATGTTTGTAGCATGCCCACCAAATTTATGGACCGTGCTCTTTATTTGTCTCTTTTGTTGATGACTACTATAAGAAGCTTCGGGTTTATTTGCTAAAATCTAAAGATGAAGCCTTTGCTACATTTAAGAAATTCCATGTATTTGTGATCACTCAAATAGGTAGAACTTGTAGGCGGAGCTATTTCATGAATCATGGTGCTCTAGACTTCAAAGAATAGTCGATGTAAGATATTGATGGCCAGATCAGTTTGATCAAGGTCAGCACTTCACTGAATCCTGCATATGCTCTCACTAAGTGTCTACCCAAGGCACAACATCACCTACATATATAAATGGTGCGACTCGCGAGTTAATTAGCTTAAAGGAGCCTCCTGTGTCCTTTAAGTGGGAGGATGTTGGGGATAAAACCCTCAAAGACTCTCCTTTTCTATATTTTGACCTTTCGAGCTCATAGCTCTCTCCAAGAGCTTTTCATACATATTTTTGTTTTATTCTTTGAACCCCAAATTTAGGAATTATAGGCATTTATATTATTTTTATGACTTTTGGTCATCGGCCATGTGTGAACATTCACTTATCAATAAAACTTGGTCCCAAACTCTCATAATTTGAATGCAACTTTTATAACATGCAACTTTTTTAACTTAAGCTTCTCCATGTTCTTCTCCAAATTTTTGTGCAAGTTTCTCTCTCTACTTTCTCTCTCGTCATGCAACCGCTCACTCCCTTGGTGTTTAGTGCAACCAAGCATACGATCGCATAGCTCTCCAAGACCTCTTTCATGTGTGCGTGTGTGTGGGCAAACGGAATTTGGACGCACACATGCATGTAGCGGATGGATGGCCTAGTGGAAGAGCCTTAAATCTAGTTCCCATGTCATGGGTTCAAACACCTTGAGACACCATCCAAAAGAGAGCAATTTGAAGTTGTCCATGCATGAATTATGTGATGAATAGGACAAACATAGCTCTCGTTCAAGTGCCCATCTACACTAGTGTGTGAAGCGATGAAAAGAATGAGAAAGGTAGATCCCTTGGGCAATTGCATGGGTAAATGGTTTCAATAAGATTAAGAATTCAGACCTTCCTATACTAATAGATCATGGATATGACCTCCTTGCTATCAAGTTGATGGAAGATCATAGAAATAGAAGGTTCTTCCTCCCCAGAAAAAATAATGAATGCATGCATGTATGTATCTACATATGCATGCATATGTATGTACATATGCATGCATATGTATGTGCATATGTACATAGTCTATTCTATTCCATATTCAAGCACACTCACATCATTCTATAACTCTTATGCACACTTCTCTCCAATTTATGTGCCTAAATTCATTATATATTCAGTCATTTATCCAAATTTTGTATATTGCACATATTGTATAGTTATTCTTTCATCAAATAGTTATTATTAAGAGTAGGCTCTTTGCTACTCGTTCACTTCTCTGCTCTCTTATCTATTTACATAGTCATTCATCTATATTATTTGGTTCAAGGTGTACATGTGTGCATGGTTCTAAGTGTTAGAAAGATCTTGTGATTTGTATATAGGGCCAACTTCACTTCCAACGGGATTCATATTGGGCCTACCTCACTTCGAGCATGAGTCATATAGAATTATTACACCAAATGAAGAGCATTGTCTTTTAAAAGATGAAAAGAGAAGTGATATGTTTGTATTGTCAAAAATTAACCATGTTAATCTTTCTAGGTCATCTAAATCTCCAAAGAAAAACATAGAGCTTTGGAATGCAAGATTTGGTCAGATCAGTTCTACAGCTCTTAAGCATACGAAGTCAGAAGGACAAAGGTATGGTTGAAAGTTCGCCTACTCTTGCTTTAGCAAATGATGCAGATTTATGTGAAGGATGTTTTGAAAGGAAATTGCACTTACCTTTCAAAAAGCATGGAGTTATTTCTTCCACAATAAAGTTACAAATTACTCACTAGGACGTGAATGGACCAATGAGAGCAGGATCTATACATGGTCAAAGGCAAATCGTAACGTTCATTGATGAGTTTACAAGCTATTCATGGGTTTTTGGTTTAAAGACAAAATCCAAAGTTTTTTGCTATTGGAATTTGGGGCCCAGGATCGTTCCAATACAAAAACCTTTTGAGCATACACACTTAACTAATTAAGATGATAAGTGAGAGATAGAAAGAAAAAGATCTTGAGAGAAAGATAGACAACGTAAGCCAAAGCTTACTCACTAAAAAATAGATGTCCAAATTACAACATGGGAGTACTACTCATCCATATAAAGTGGTGCACTCACTAATGGAAGAATATCCAAGAAGATGATGATACAAACTTTAGATTATGTTGAAATAATCTAAGTGTGTGAAGTGAATGAGCAACAAAGTTAACCTTATTCTCGCAAAATAGTGTAACAAAATTGTAAATCAACCAACCCTAATTTTGAGATTAGGGTAGAGAAACCTTAAAAACTAAATATAAGGTTAACTCACAACAGATAGTTACCACCACCTTGTAGAAGACTTCTTGCTCCAAGAGAGTAGCCTCTCCTTCACCAAATCTTCACCTCCAAAGCTTCAGAATCTTCAAACTCTAGCTTGAGATCTTTGAGTGATATTCAAGTGTGTGCCCACCATGCTCCTTTTATAGGTTAAGTCTCCATGAATAAAGCTATCACGAAGGACTTCTCAATAAAGCTAAAACGTGCGCATGACCAATAAAGCAAACACGTAGCGCAAGGTAAAAAGCTTCCAACATTGTTTTACTTTTCAAAATCTCAACGCCAAACTTGCTTTTAGACATGATCTAAGTTTTATTATTTGAGCACAATTAGGGTTTTACTTTTCTTCCAACTCTGACCTTTGATGGAAAAATGAAGCATACCACTAGATAGCTCTCACCAAGCTCTAAAAAAAATGCTAAGTCCAAAAATGAATTGCTGGAAATGTACCAAATGTACATTGACTTCCCACAATCCCTCCTTCAATGTCATATTGGTACGAGCTTCAGTAATCTGCAAATCTTCTCATGACTATCTCTAGTCAATGCTTTGGCAACATTCTCACTAGAAGGAACATAGACTAGCTCAATATGCTTCTTAGCTAACGGCTCTCGAATATAGTGGTAGTGTACCTCCATAAGCTTTGCCCTTGCATGATGCACTGGATTCTTAGCTATAGCTATAGCACTCTGGCTATCTGAAAATATCTGAATGGGTTCATGTACTCTCACATCAAGATAACTGAAAATCTTCTGCAACCAAACTGACTCTAGAGTAGCTGTAAATGATGCACGATATTCAGCCTCACACGATGAAGTGGCAATAGTGGGTTGTCTCTTTGAAAGCCATGAAATAAGACAATCTCCAAGATAAAAACAAAATCCACAAGTACTTCTTGTGTCTCTATCACCTGCCTAATCAGAATCTGAAAATCCTTTTAGTAACAAATGTGTAAATTTCGAAAATACCATAGCATAATTTGAAGTTCCCTTCAAATATCGAAAGATCCGCTTTACTACTTTCCAATGTAACACTGTCGGATTCTACATGAACCTTGATACTTGAGAAACTGCAAACTGTATATCAGGACGTGTATTACACAGATATATCAAACAACCAATTGCTTGACTATATAAAGTAGCATCAAATGACTCTGCATCTGCTACCATCTGTAAAGATGCGTTCTGATCCATAGGTGTTTGCATAGGTTTAGAATCACTCATCCGAAACCTTTCCAAAAGTTTCTCAATGTATTTCTGTTGTATCATATAGATACACTCATCTCGAAACAGAAACTCAATCCCAAGATAATAATGCAAAATGCCTAAATCATTCACATCAAATGTTTGCTTCAATTGTTCTTTGAACATTTGCAAATCTTCATCTCTGGGACCTGTGACTATAATATCATCCACATCAATGATTGCTATAATCATCATACCTGGTTCAGCTTTGACATAAAGAGTTGGAGCTGCATCTAAGTTATGGAAATCAATGGACAAAAGATATGTATGTATCTTTTTCATACCATGCTCTAGGTGCTTGTTTTAAACCATACAAAGCTTTTATAAACTTACATACCAAATGTTCTTTACCTATTTCTTCAAAACCTTCTGGCTGCTGAATATACACATCCTCGTGTAAATCACCATTAAGAAAAGCAGTCTTAATGTCAAGTTGATATATATGCAAACCAAAATGTGCTTCTAAAGCAAATATTGACCTAATAATAGCCATCCTAGACGTAGGAGCAAACGTCTCATCATAATCAATACCTTTTTGTTGTGCATATCCTTTGACAACCAATCTTGCTTTGTACCTATCAATAGTACCATTTGCTTTCCTTTTGATTTTGAAGATCCATTTTACACCTATAGCCTTCTTTCCCTCTGGTACCTCATATAGCTGCCAAGTTTGATTCTTATGAATAAATCTCTTCTTGCATAGCTTTTCTCCAAAGAGGAATGTTAAGTGCATCTTTAACACATGCGAGTTCATCTTCAACTGTCATAAAAGCCAAAATATCATGAATCTCAAAGTCTTCGGCAAAACTTACATGATCTTTTTGTTGTTGTTGTCTATTCTGACTTCTTGTTCTTATATGATCTTGTTGTTGTTGTCTAGACTGACTCCTTATTCTTCAAGTAAAAGTCTTTATACCACTATCTTTCCAAGTCTGATATAACCAAGTAGGTGTATGTTTAAATAGTGGTGAAACTCTTTTTGACCTTTCAGCTTCCACAAGTTCTGGAACTTGCCCTTCCGAGGTACTCGGACTTTCTGGAACTTTAACTTCTTCCATTTTTGGAACCAAAGTCTCTTGTGGAACCGACTCTGTAGAAGGTTGTGAAATTCCTCTTTCTTCAACTTTTTCTTGAATCCTAAGAATTTTAACTCCCTCCTAATATGGCCGAACATGTACATCCAGAATCTTTCTAAAAAATCCATAGTCATTTTCACTAATGAACTCTGGAATTTCTACTTCTTTATCATAAACCTTATTTTCAGCAATATAAGCATTACGTGAAAGAATAACTTCACCTGTCTTTGGAACATAAAACCTGTATCCTTTACTCTCAACAGGATATCCAATGAAAACAACTTTCTTTGCTTTTACATCTAGTTTGCCTCGGTTCTTTTTCTCAACATGTACATAAGAAAGTGATCCAAACACTCTGAAGTAACTCACATTAGGTTTTCTACCATATAAGCTTCATAAGGTGTGATTACCTTTAAAGCTTTTGTAGATGACATGTTCAAAATGTGATTAGCAGTATGTACTGCATCAAACCAGAATTTCGATGAAAGCCTCTTCGATGCCATCATGCTCCGCATCATCTCAACAAGTATTCTATTCTTTCTTTCTGCAACACCATTCTGCTGAGGAGTATAAGCAATAGTAAGGCGTCGAGTAATACCTTTCTCATCAAGAAATGTCTGGAACTCTTTTGACAAGTATTCTCCACCTCTATCACCTCTATCACTTCTCAAAATCTGGAATAGAGTCTTCTCTCATAGGTCCATTCACATCTGAATGAATAATCTGCAATTTCCTGGTAGTTGTAATATGACCATGTTTCTTGAAAGGTAGTTTATGCATCTTACCTGCAAAACAACCTTCATATATATCTAAATCTAGATCATCAGGTAACTTGAATGAGGGTAAACTCTCAACCATACCTCTGTCTTTGATACTTTTGAGAGCTCCAAAACTAATATGTCCAAATCTCTCATGCCATAGCTTCATATCATCCACCGATGACGAAGATTTGACCGCATATGCCTGACTGATTTTTGACAAAACAAAGATCCCTCCTCTATGCTCACCTTATAAAATACACTTGTCGTCTTTGTGTGATAAGATCTTACAAAGATCTCTCTCAAATACAACTTTAAAACCATCACTCAAAAATACAGATATAGATAGCAGATTCTTCTTCATTTCAGGTACATATAGAACATCTGAAATCTGAAAATTACCACCTTCTCTTGACTTTAGGGTTACTGTACCTATTCTCACAACATCCAAATCATTGGCATCTGCAATAGTAACTCTTCTACCTAAAGAATAGAAAAGAGAATAAAACACATCTCTGCAACCTGTGATATGCTTTGTAGCACCTGAGTCAAATATCCAAGGACTTGCTGAAAGGACTTGTAAAGCTGCCTAATCAAAAGCTACTTCCTCAATAATGATACAAGCATAAGAATCACCTTGAGATTTCCTTTTTTTATCATCTTCTACGACATTACTTGATGCCTTTTTCTTTTCTGCTGCAATCCTTTTATAACATGCTGCTTTTAAATGTCCAGGTTTCTTGCAGTAAAAACATATTACTTCCTTCTTCTTAGAAGACTTCTCTTTAGATGTAGTAGAAACAAAATCTGAAGTAGAAGGTGAGAGGGACCTACTTTCCTTCTTGGATTGCTTTTCCTTCTTATCCTTCTTCTTTTTACCCTTTGGTGAAGATGAAAGTGCTTCTTCATTCTCTTCCATTCCCTTCAATTGATCTTCATCTTGAAGTAACAAGAACTCTAGCTCTTCAAATGTAACCTCTCTATCTCTTGTGGTAAGGGTAAGAGTGGTTATTAAAGATCGATATGAAATAGGAAGTGAATTAATCAGCATATTTACCATTTCTTCATCTGATATCTCAACTCCTACATTTAGAAGTTGATCTCTCAAGTAAACAAGTCTCGTAATGTGGGTTTGAATTGACTCATCAGCCTTCATCCTTGTATTTGCTAGTTGCCTCCTCAAGTGAGCTTCCCTAGCAGGATTTCTACTCTGAAAAAGATTCTCAAGCTTCAACCAAGCTTGTCTAGAACTTCTTCAAGATCTTATCTGTGGTAGAATATGCTTTTTAACATTCATTGCTATGAATGAAAGTGCTAAAGCATCTCTAGCATCCCACCTTGCCTAATCTTAAGTAGGAGGAACTGTAGGAAAAGACCTACCTGTGACTCTGGATGTAGAAGCGGTTACCTCTTCTTCAATTGGTTCTGTAATAGTAATTCCAGTACCTCTTGAAGCTGCTGTAGCGCCTTCTTCGCCTTCTCGTCTGGGTCTTGTTAAGGATCCATTGACGATACTCCATAAATCCTTTGTCATTAAACTATTCATCATCATGCAACTCCACATGGGATAATTAGAAGATCCACCCAACTTGTCTTCAATCTCTATTCTAATCTCACTCATCTTAACTAAGGGTGTATATCAATTATGCTTTGATACAAAGTGTTGGAATTTGGGGCCCCAGGATCATTCCAATACTAAAACCTTTTGAGCATACACACTTAATAAGTGTGAGATAGAAAGAAAAAGATCTTGAGACAAAGATAGAGAACGTAAGCCAAAGCTTACTCACTAAAAAATAGATGTCCAAATTACAACATGGGAGTACTACTCAACCATATAAAGTGGTGCACTCACTAATGGAAGAATATCCAAGAAGATGATGATACAAAATTTAGATAATGTTGAAATAATCTAAGTGTGTGAAGTGAATGAGCAACAAAGTTAACCTTATTCTCACAAAATAGTGTAGCAAAATTGTAAATCAACCAACCCTAATTTTAGGATTAGAGTAGAGAAACCCTAAAAACAAAATATAAGGTTAACTCACAAAAGATAGTTACCACCACCTTGTAGAAAACTTCTTGCTCGAGAGTAGCCTCTCCTTAACCAAATCTTCACCTCCAAAGCTTCAGAATCTTCAAACTCTAGCTTGAGATCTTTGAGTGATATTCAAGTGTGTGCCCACCATGCTCCTTTTATAGGTTAAGTTTCCATGAATAAAGCTATAGCGAAGGACTTCTCAATAAAGCTAAAACCTGCGCATGACCAATAAAGGAAACACGTAGCGCAAGGTAAAAAACTTCCAACGTTGTTTTACTTATGATTGCGTGCTTTTGTTTTATGTTAAAAAATAGTGAGTGTTAAAAATAGAAGTCGCCTTTGCTTTTCATGAGTTTTCAACAACTCATCGCCAAACTTGCTTTTGGACATGACCTAACTTTTATTATATTATTTGAGCACAATTAGGGTTTTACTTTTCTTCCAACTCTGACCTTTGATGGAAAAGTGAAGCATATCACTAGATAGCTCTCACCAAGCTCTAAAAAAAAAATGCTAAGTCCAAAAATGAATTGCTGGAAATGTACCAAATGTACATTGACTTCCAACATTTGCTACATTCAAAAATTTGCAACTATGATTGAAAATGAAAATCAAGGTAAAATTCAAATTTTAAGAAGTGATAGAGATGGAGAAAACATGTCTAATGATTTCAAATCATATTTGAAGGACAAAGGTATTATCCATCAACTCACATATCATATCGTCTAGAACAAAATGGTATTGCAAAGAGAAAAAACCGTACACTTGTAGAAATGGCACATAACATGTTATCTTCAAAGAAGCTTTCACACAAGCTTTGGTTTGATCTCATACAACTAACCATATTCTTAACACGGCATCTACAAAAACTTTAAAGGTTATTACACCTTATGAAGCTTATTATGGTAAGAAACCAGATATGAACTATTTTAAGATTTTTGGTTCTCCATCATATGTTCACATAAAGAAGAAGATTGTGGTAAGCTTGATAAAAAAGCAACCAAAGTTGTTTTTGTTGGTTATGGTGTTGAAAACAAAAGTTATAGGTTCTAGGTACCAAATAGAGGTAAAATTTTGCTCTCATACAATGCATACATTGCTGAAAATCAGATTTATGATAAAAATTCAAAAATTCTAGATTTTATAAAATCTAAATAATTGTGCATTTTTTGAAAAGAATTTGGATCTATACATTCGACCATATAAAGGGAAAAAAATATGAACCCTTTCTATAATTCAAACTGATTTTTATATATCATCTCAACCTCAACCTTCACCATCTCTAATTCCTTCTCAACCTTTAGAAGAAAGCCCAATTCAAACAATTTGAAAATCTTCTAAAAGTCAGGAAGAAATAAGAGAGATTTCACTAGTTTTAATAAAAATATCAAAACGGTATTTACAAACTTTGCAAGAGAGTGGCATCAAGAATTTCAAGGAAAGAACTAAAAGTCAACAAAAAGAACACCTTGTTTGTAAATTAATCAACCGACTTTATGGTTTAAAGCAAGCATCAAGAGCATGGTATGATAAGATACACTTGTATTATTGTTTTAGAGACTTGGAAGCATTTCCTACTCTTTATGTTAACTCCAAAGAAGATATCTTGATTATAATTTATAATCATCATTTATGTTGATGATATGATCACGACAGATCCCAGAAAATTTAGATCTTCAATTTTTTAAGTCAAGACTTAAGAAAGTTGTTTATGTAAATGATTTAGATTCTCTATATTGTTATCTTGGCATTGAATTCATTCACACGAATAATTGTATATTCATGACACAACAGAAGTACATTGAAAAACTTCTAGAAAGGTTTGGAATGCAAGATTCAAAACTTATGCAAGCTCCTATAGAATCTAATATTTCTTTAAAGTAGATGCAAATTCAAAACCTTTTGATGCTACTATTTATAGTCAAGAAGCACAATGCTTGATATATCTTTGTGATACACGTCCAGACATATAGTTTGTTGTTTCTCAAGTATCCAAGTCATGCATAAACCTTTAAAAATTCATTGGAAAGCGGTTAAACAAATCTTCAGATATTTGCCACAAATTATTTTGCTATGGTATTTCCTAAGTTATCAAATTTTACACTCAAAATGCCAAGGGCTACTTGCCTATAAATTGGGCATATTGTGTACATAATCAATTATCTTCTACACACAAACACCCTCTAATGTTGTGTTATTGCTGATGTGCAGATTTGTAGCAGTTTGGAGGTGTTTTGCCACTGCTATCTTCTTCTTCACATACTCCCAAGTGTGTGCACTGCTGATATTTGTAAGTGGGCTGCACATAATCAGTCATACTTCATTTCTTGTTGTTGTACCAAGTTATTCCAGCCTATTACCTCAAGACGAGGAGTCGTTGTAGTTATATACTTCATAGAAGAAGGTAAATTCTGGTTTTGTCGCAGGTTTTAACACTTTTACAAAGCACACAGACTGTATATTCCTTGTACAGCCTATTCTATTTCACATTCCTGCACACACACATACAATTCTATAACTCTTAGGCATGCTTCTCTCATATTTCACATCTAGAACCAATTTATATTCAGCGTTTACACTATTTTGTATAAACACACATTGTATAGTCATTCATTCTAATCAAGTTATTTTAGAGTAGCAATTGCAAATTGTTTTATCTCTTGCCTCCACTCTACTCTCTATTTTCTCTCATCTCATTATTTGGTTCAAATTGTGTATGTGTGCATGTATTCTAGTGTGTGGAAGATTTTGTGACCTGTCTTCTTGGGTCTACCTCACTTCCAACATATACTTCATGAAGAGAACAAGAGGAAAGCAAGTGGAACAGGAAGTACTACAGGTTGCAGCCAATATGGTAAGAGGAAGAATGGAGAAAAAGGGTGATAATGCATAGAGGGATAGAAGTAAGAGCAAAGGTAAAGGAAATATCACCTCCCACCAATGTGGTAGGAAAGACTACAAGAAACTTGATTGTAGGTACTACAATGCATAGTTTGACAAGAAAAAGAACATAGTTTATAAAAAGAAGAATAAGAACAAGACAGACACATGATAGTTCCAAGGAAAAGGAAAAGACCAAAGTGGCCTCCAATTTGCTGATTGGGAAGCTATTCGACATGGAGGATATCTTATGTGCCACTACAATAACAAATGATGCATGTGTACATGATTCTTCTCATATTTTTCATGCACAAAAGAACCTAATGGATGCCTTATTCACTATTTCTCAAACATGGATCAATTATTCAAGTGCATCATTCCATGTGACTCCTATCAAAGAGTGTTTCTCCTCATTTCATGCAAGAAATCGTGGAAATGTATACCTTGAGAAGAACCATGTGTGTTCCATTGGAGGTATTGATATAGAGCATCATGCAATGGATAGCATTGTCGCATTCTATCCGTGGGGTAAACGAATGTGCCTGGATATAGTACTCATTGATAGAGGGTCATGGAGGCTCATCAAAGGCTCTATGCTGATTGTATTTTACTCCTTTGTTGATGATTTTTCTAAAAAGATCTACATATATTTGTTGAAATCTAAGAATGAAGCCTTTGCTTCATTTAAGAAATTTCATGCATTTGTGACCACCCAAATAGGTAGGAAGCTTACATGCTTATGTATGGATAATTGGGCTGAGTTTACATGTGCTGAATTTAACACATTTTGTGAAAGTTTTGGGATTAAGAGAGCGCTGATTGTTCCATACAGCCCCTCTTCTAATGGTCTCGTTGAAAAATATGATAGGACCCTTTGTGAGAGACTTGAAATGCATGCTATCTAGAGCTAATCTCCCTCGTGCATTTTGGGGAGAAGCTTTGAAAACTGAAGTACACATTTGTCATCGATCTACTGATGTGTCCTTAAATGGGGCATTCTTGAAGAGATTCGGTATGCCAAACCTAATTCATATAACCACATATGCAACTTTGGTTGTGATGCTTGTGTGCATATTAGACATAAGTTGGGGAACAAATTAGATGCAAAGTCTACAAAAGACATCTTTGTAAGGTATGGAGATGCACGTGAAATAGGCTATAGAATTTGGTTAGCTCACCTCAAAAAGATAATACGCAGCCAAGATGTTGTATCAAATGAGGCAAGGCTGTTCAAAAAAGGGTTGTGCCTCTAGAGATGACTTTAAAGACTGAATTTTAAGAATGAGCAGACACCTATTAGGTCTCAAATTATTCTTGAAGTAACTCCACCAATGGCTGAAATGATGAGAAGATGATTTTTGACCCAAATGATGATGGGCAGATAATCACACTCCTGAAAGGAATATGCAGCCACCATTAGATGCTGAAAAGAGGCTTGCAAATGGTGTAGAACAGCCTATTAACAATGATGATGAAGTCATACCTCTTGATATGGATCAATTCAATAAATGTAGATCATTGGGTGAGGAAATCTACTCATACTAGGATGTTTATGAACAAATATGATCCCTCTATACATTACATTATGTTATAAGATGAGGGTGAGCCTCTCGCTTATAAAAAGACAAATCTA
Source organism: Ceratopteris richardii (assembly GCA_020310875.1). Lineage (NCBI taxonomy): Eukaryota > Viridiplantae > Streptophyta > Polypodiopsida > Polypodiales > Pteridaceae > Ceratopteris > Ceratopteris richardii. The sequence goes on along the minus strand of CM035430.1, from coordinate 104,133,975 downwards.
CGTGAGAACAAGAAGAAGTGAGAGTTAACCATGATGGAACAGATAAAGGCCTTGCATGCAAATGATAATTGGGATTTGGTTGAGTTGCCCAAAAGGTAGGAAGGCAATTCCTAACAAGTGGGTATACAAAATCAAGATTGTGGATGGTAAACTCAAGTACAAGGCAAGGCTGTTTGCTAAGGGATATGCCCAAAAAGGGGGTATTGATTTCCAAGAAATGCTCTCTCCGATGGTTAAAAATGACCACATTATGTGTGTTCTTTGCTCTCATAGCTTCAATGAATTGGAAGTTATTTCAAATGGATGTTAAAACAACCTTTTTGCATGGTGATTTAGATGAAAAGTTGTATATGGATCAGTCAAAAGAATATGTCGTTCCTAGAACAGAGAATATGGTATGTGTTAGAACCTCTAGGATCATCACTTGTTGGACAAGACAAGACACAAGCCATATTCACTAACAATAGAAGGGAGGACATCAGAATCACCTCCCAATCGTAGAGCCAACACAGGCTCAGCCCCGAGCCTAGGAGGCTACAACCACACGGGCAACCACCTCCAAGGGATTGGCATCCCATACCACCAGCCCCCCACTAGTATGGGTGACGGGGCTCTGCCAAAGGTCCAAGAGTCCGAATGCCTTATGTGAGGAATGTCTCACAAATGAGCCCATGGGTCCTATTTATAGACTCTAATGAGGTGGTGATCGAGTTCGCGCTTAACAATTGGTTCATATTTGGCCAAACACTTTTAATTACATGTGCCCATCGAGATGTCCTTTAATTTTGGGAATGTAACACTTTCCCCCTTATTTCTAATTGTTGTCCTCAACAATTTCTTGGCTAAAACCAAAAGTCCAATCCGTCGACAACCTGACTCGCAAGTCAAAACGGCCTCAAATCGGTGCCACCACTAATCAAATTCTCAAGATAAGAAGTCTCTCGGGACTTTCTCTCCCTCTGGTCCTTAACCAAGTCTCGTCCTAGTGGAACATGTCGAATTATATCTTCCAAGCTCATATCTCCTCCGGGAGTATCACATAAGATCATCCTTTTGTCCGAGTTGTGAGGCAAGGCAACTCTCGTGGAACCAAGATACCTACCCAAGCTTCCAAACAAGCCATTATCATGGGACCAAGATATATACCTGAATGAATCTAGGAAAACCCCAAATTCACCTTCAAATGGAAGTGCAACTATAAACTCATGGTAATCAACCATAAGACTATATAACATATCAACTCCACTATGTGTAGTATCGACTCAATACTATGACATCCCCACTAACGTCATCAGTGCCCAATAGTGGGTATAGAACTACGAATGAATACATGCTCACACATGCACCCCACAACGCACACACACCACAAGCATGGACTCACAAGAAGCTCTTCGAACTGAGTTTCTATCACCAAGATACTTGTCCGAGTCACCACGAAAATGTCAACTATCACAAAACAAGGCTGTCAGTGCTTCCTCAAGATAGATCCGACTTGTAAGATACACCAAAAATCAGTGGTTAAATTCAGATCACCATCAAGAAGATAACATCATGCACTTGTCAGTTTGAACCACCTCACAATCTCCAATTACCTTGAGGTACACCTCCTTCCCGACCAAGACCATGAGATGTGTAGATACCGTGTGAATAATATGAAGAACAATGCAATGCAAGGAAGACAACATAATGCAAAGTTGTCTTTGCCGTGTTCTCCTCCTCCCTCTATAACTACTCCTTCCTCTGAGAAGGAGTCTCTACTACAAACTAAGGATCCATGCCTCTAGGTCTCGTGGTTGAGGAAGAGATCAGCTCATGATTAAATGTCAACATCAACAGGCTATACATCAGCCAATGTTGAATACTATCATAAGCAAACAACAAGCGGGGAAAGTCACTCACCCAATCGGACCACAAACGAGAGGTATATGCTAGGTGAAACCATACCAAGTGTAGGCATAACAATGGAGTATATACTCATGGGGCAACAGCTCGTGGGTTAAAAGAAAAAAACCAAGGTGGCTACCACCATGAAAAAGGGTCTAAGAGGGCTTCCTCGAGGGCAATGTCCTCTATAATATATCTTGCTCCATGACAATCGTGTCTACATAGGTATCCAGGTGAAACCATACCAAGTGTAGGCATAACAATGGAGTATATACTCATGGGGCAACAGCTCGTGGGTTAAAAGAAAAAAACCAAGGTGGCTACCACCATGAAAGGGTCTAAGAGGGCTTCCATCGAGGGCAATGTCCTCTATAATATATCTTGCTCCATGACAATCGTGTCTACATAGGTATCCCTGATGGATATACCATCTATGATCAAACGACATCATCTGATCAAGTAACATCATCTCATCAATCAACATCATCTCATCAATCGCATCATCTGATGTATGATCATCACACCACCAACATATTCTCCATGGTCCAGGGTCGATCCTTCGATTTATAAATGATCTCTCGATAAGTACAAATGGTACTCCCAAAGGAAACCAAATGTCAAGAGTTGCTAGAATACTAGAAACTCCTTTTGGGAAGAAAACACAACTCCCTTTCAATGAAAAAGCACAACTCCCTTTCGGATATAACTAACAAGTGCCCCAATGGGAACCGAGTGCCAGGAGTTGTCAAGTCACTAACAACTCCCTTTCGGGCACCTCATGCAATGAACATAATAGTTCCACAAGAAGGTGAGTAAAGCCCAATCCTAACAAAGGAACCTTTAGGACCCTTGCCATAACTTGACTCGTCTCGTGACAACCGCAATGGCATCCTGACCCCGACAAGGTCAAAAAGTATCTCATGATAGAGTCCATAGTGGTGCTAGCTATCCACTATCGAGACTCTGAGCAAAAGGCAATGCATGAGCTTTGTGCTCAACCATCACAAGCATAGCACCACATGCATCCCAATGGATACCTCAAGACGGAGGTCTCCATCCTATCCATGTATCCCATGCTCAATCTATACTCGCATGGCAATACATGTATCTCTATAAATACCACATACAAGGTATCTCGAATATACACATCTACCCTATGCCTAGCCCATGGTAGCCTGATACCATGTGCATCCTAATGGACACTTCATACAAAAGGTCTTCCATCCTCTACCGATGAATAGATCATCCTGTATTTACGAACAAATACATCTTTACTGATGAACAAATACATCTTATATTGATGAACAAATACATCTTATATTGATGAACAAATACATCCTGTACTGATGAACGAATAGTAGCCTACTAGTGCCAAGGTGCATCAAGTATGATGGGGCATAATTGTCGGCATATATGCATCCTAGTCTGAGCCTACCTTTCCCTATCAGTGAAGGGATCCAATAATACGGAATATCTTCCTACCATCTTCCTCTCGCTGCAACCAATCATATAGGACCCATGACTATCGGGTCACAAAAGTATCTTGGACAAACTGCCTGTCACATAATCCTATCAAGGAATGGTTGAACCATACCTTAAGAAAGAGGATTAGGAAGTAATCCTCATCCATGGCTTTTGGGCTACTGGTTAGTCCATCATACTCCTAGCTAGGAGGTTGTGAGTTGAGTTCCTCACATTGGTATCAAAGCCTAGTTGAGGAACTTGGGCTAGATGGAGGTAAGGCACCTCATTTGGTGGGCACTTGGAAAAAGCGCTAGTCCTTGGTGAGTGTGAAATTGACCTTAGATGAAGGTGTATGGGCATTTGGGCACCCAGAGAGGGTGGGATAAGTCCAAATTTGGTCCAAACGCTAGAGTTTGAGGTTGCTAGAAGCACTCATACATGGAAAGTGGGTCCAAGAGAGTCAAAAGGGTCCACAAGAGAGGATTGAGGGCAATGCTCAGTCTAAGGGGAAAGGAATGTCACATGATCCTAGCAGGGGATGGTTGAACCATACCTTAAGAGAGAGGATTAGGAAGTAATCCTCATCCATGGCTTTTGGGGCTACTGGTTAGCCCATCATACTCCTAGCTAGGAGGTTGTGAGTTCAATTCCTCACAGTGAGTTCAATTCCTCACACTGCCTGTTCCCAAACATGGCAATCATGTAGCAGTCCCCTCCAAGAGAAAGACGCATATATTCTAAATCCTTGTGGCACAAAAGAGAGCACACCATGCCAAAACAAAAGCCAAGTGCTCATAAGTGAAAAGAATGCATAAGACGAATGAAGTAAAAGCCATGAATGATCTGACAATCAAACAAAAATGATGTGCAAATCGAATCCAGTCATGCCATGTGGATGCATCTCTCCCCAAAGACCTATTGAGGAATAAATGCCTCAACCTCGCGACAAGTACCCCTACATGACTCCTTAGGACCATAGTCCTCATCACACGGTAACTGTCATCGGTGGCTAAACCCAAGGAACGAATCCTCTATCACATGGTAGATCCCACCGATGATACAGAAGCACCCAATATCCTCTCTCTCATGGCAAGCATCCTTTGACGCCTTACACAGAGTATATACAACAAAAACATGTGTAGAGGTCCCACTCTAGGTGATCTCACAGCAAATACAGCCTATCACCCACACTACGGAAATCCTCTTAGAATGTAATGCCTATGGATGTGGAGATTGGTAGTCATACCACCTCGATGGTCATCCATCAATCCCTAAGCTCGTGTCCCTAATCATATACAGTGACCTACGACAGAGAAACTCAACCTATCACACACACAAGTATGAAAACTAAGCATGTCTGGAAGGACCCGTCTTTGTACCAAAGATCGGGTCTCACCCACATGAGACCATAAATGTCAATTGCCTTGGATCTCAAAAAAGATCCCACAGTCCATAAGATACCAATCCCACCATGTGGCATGAGGTAGATGATTGTCTCCATCTATCCCATAGTAAGCCTATGGGCATGGAAGTGGTTGGTATTATATCCTAGTCACACCATGTGGTATGAGGTAGATGACTATCTCCCTTTGTCCCATAGTAAGTCTATCATCGTGGAAGTGGTTGGTATATATATCGATAGGGTCACAAGGATGACCTTGATCCTCCATCAACCACTATTTCATCAAGTGGAAATCCCTTCCACGAAAGCTCAACACCTTGCAAGCCATGATCCTCGCCATAGGTCTTCTCGACTATCTAGCTTCAGTTCAACATTGGTAGGCGAAATCCTTCCCAAGGATTTCCTCGAATTGCCAGAGATCTTCTCTGTTCAATCCCTCTCACATTTATGATCAAAGCTAGTGGGTCTTCAGACATAGTTGTTAGGAGTTTCGGAAATGGAGAAACGGAAATGCTACGGAAATGCCGAAACTAAGTTTCGACCTTGAAGAAGAAACAAGAAACACGAAACGGATATATATACATATTACATATATACATACATTACATACACACACGTATGTTACAAGAATTATAATGTAGGATGTATTGTCACACTATGCTTAAGCCTTAAATCAACTCACATAGAGGACAAGAGGCTTCCTAGAACCCAAATTCAAAAATGAACTCATTCAAAAGCTTCCCCTTTGCCAAACAAGGTCCATTTAACTTTTAGAGGCCCAAAAACATCACTCAAACCCTCATCTATGTAAAATTCCATTGAATGAAAAACCCAAAAAAAAAAGTATCAAGAAACACGTTTTTGCGTTTCAAAAACGCTCAAAAACGGAACGCCATTTTAGGGAGCCCGAAACGGGCGTTTTGGACAACTATGTCTGAGTACTCCTTCCAGCATCCCCACTCCATCTTCGCAGCATAGTCACAGGGGGACGTGTTCCCGGGCCCGAGGGACGCCGGGACGCCGTCCCCCATTTCAAATATCTTGGGACGCTCAGCCGGGACGGCTTGGCGTCCTGAATTTCTTTTTGATACAGGGTGCCGTCCCCGGGACTCCGTTCCGGGACGGTTTCATGTTATGACGGAGATTTGGGGACTCCAAAATGGCGGGAGCGGCAGATTTTTCAAAAAAAAATTTGATTTTCAAATTTTGAAAAAGTGCGCCCACATTCTCTCTCTATAGTAGGACTTATGGGGCCCCAATGCAACTATAAAACAAGCCCTTGCTGCCCTCAAAACACACATCACACTTTCAGATTTCCCTCTTGAGCTCCTTTGGTGTGCACTCTTGCATATTCAGCAGCCCTCTCCATCCTCTTAACCTTTGAGCCTCTCTAGGAGAGTGATTTCAGCAGCCCCCCTCTTGAGTCCTCTCCTCAAGGCTCAAGAACTTACCCTTTGGAGTTCTAATGGAGTGTAGGAGCAGCCATTATGGCCTCTTCATCAAGCACATACAAGAGAAGGATTATTTGTGCTCTTATAAGCTAACAAAACCCTTATGAATGGTTTCCATTTCAAATTAACCTTAAAATCAGTATATTTTGAGTGCCGTCCCGGATTGGCGTCCCCGGGACGGTACAGGTCCCGTCCCCGACCCCGGGACGTCACTGTCCCCGGGACACGTCACCGTCCCCTGGTGACTATGTTGCGCAGTATAGGATCCAATACATCCTCGAGGATTTGGAAATTGGGTCAACGCCCAAGATCCTCATAATCCCATGAATATGTGTCCAGGGTCTCACCTTGCCACTTCCTAATCAAAGAAGAAAGTGTACTCATGCCCTTCATCTCCAGCATACCATGGGTATGCTCAATTCCTTGGCAAAAGACCCCACCTGATCATGAATAACCACCATGGCTCATCGAATGGAGTCAAAAATCTGAATATCCCCACCTCCTAGTATATGCATCATTGCATCCAAGTATAAATCCTGATGTTATGGAAGTGTTGAAGAAAAAGACCCCTTTCTGGACGTAGCCCATGCATGTTTGTAGGGTATGGAAGCCATCATATCTTCCATTGGCTGAGCCAGACCGGCTAAAGTTGATGGTTGAGAATTAATGTGTTGTGGAAACATCTCCATGACGAAGAAGGTGGAGTGGCTAAAACTGCAAGTATGGAGGCTAAGGTGTGAAGGACTCTTCTCTCTATGTGCAATCTTGGTGAATGTGTGCTATGCCAAGATGAAGAGAGGAGAAGCCATTCGTAAGTTCCAAAATTAAGATCCTCCCACCTCCACTATTTTCTAGCTACATCCTTAATTAATTTTACACATTACCCAATTAATACCAACCATATGGACGTATGGAGAAAATGCATGCTCCCAATTTGATGAGCTCAGTCCATCGAATATATGCCATGTGGCAGATTTTTATTGAACCCCAAATGAGAGTTTCCTTGCTACCCAAGTAATTGCCTATCAGACCAAGTCATTGCCTTGAAGCCCAAGGAATTGCCTTGCAACCCCAAGAATTGTCTTGCAAGTTGCTGCCCAAGGAATTGTTTGTGCAAGGTTAAAAAAGCCACTACCCATCTAATAGAACTTCCCTAAAAATGCCTTGTTGTACAAGGAAGATGGCTGCTTCCGTTACATCAACGTATGGATGAATTACAGCCATGCACAACTGTGCCCTCACATTGAGGTGCTGCTAGGGGGAAAAAAATAAATAAATAAATAGGTTGGGTTGAGGTGCAAAGAGGGGGCAACCAATAGATATGGTGGTTGTCCAGCCCTCCCTACAAGCTCCATCCATTCCTTTCATCTTTTCCCATCCAGCCCCTTCATTTCTGAGTGCATGTGATTTCCTTAAGCCAACAAATGCATCTTATATGCAATTGATGATGGGTTGTCCTCTAGCATGCATCATGGACAAAAAATCCGCTGCGCCCATCAAATTTTCATCGCCCAAGAGGCTTGAAGGGAGTCCCAAGCAAATATTCCATATGTGCTTCTTTCCTTCCTCTCCTTTTAAGGTGGCTGCTCCCATGCAGCCCCCCTTCCTCTACCCAGCCACACACAAGGGAAGCCCATGTTGCTTCCTTCCCTTCTTTGTAGTAGAGGATAGGCAGCAGCCATGGCTTCCAGCAAGGGTGTGGTTGGAGAGTACTAGTCATCCACCCACCCACCTACATGGAAAACACAAAAAAGAGAGGGACTTACTTGTGTTCTCCAACCATCGGCTTGCATGTGCTCCCCTTGTTCCTTCCTCTTGCTGGAAGCGTCCCATACCATCACATGCAAGAGGTCGAAAAGTATGTCAAGCTGAGCCATCACAGTTCCATGAGCTCTGATGGTTTTGTGCACGTTGTCCTACCTTTTCCACACCTGCCAAGAGCTTCTCTGATACCAATGTCAAAACATCCAAGATCCTCCATGTTGGACAAGACAAGACACAAGTCATATTCACGAACAATAAGAGCTCATAAGCAGGTTGTTCAACTTCTGGTGGAACTATTGCATATGTATTGTGCACTTCTAAAGGGTAATTATTAGTGTTCTAGCAACCCTTGAGCAAAGATTTCCGACATATAGGGAGCCCGCATGTACACGTCGTCCCAAAAGGATGAACTTAATACATGTTAGTGCCCATGGAGATCATGTTAGGAGAAGATGATAATATGCTTCTTTGGGGCATGATGATCATGTATGGCATAGCCATCAAGATAATTGTGCAAACATGATTGAGGTGGAGCCAAATTTTACTGAAGATCTTGCCCATGATGGTGGCCCTCTTGGTACCCTAGCAATGTTGTTGGTTGTCTAGGTATCTACCTAGTAGACATTACCTACTATAATTCACTCCATGGTTTCACCTACAGTCAATACATTGATATATTCAACATATCTCCTATGTAAGTAGCCTTTATAAGAGGGATGGATAGTGGAATGTTCCAAGCTTCCACTAGTGGAAACTTTTCTTGGTCAAAACTCGTCAAAAATAGTCAAAATGTGTATAAAAGTTATTTACATATTCCTTAAGTACTCAAAGAGAGCTTTCCAACCATATAGACCGCCTTTCCATTTGACATCATTAAGCCCTTCAAAATTCAAACCCTAATTTCTCATCAAAAGTCAAGAGCAGTTCATATAGAAGTGAAAAGAAAATGCTTGGCGAAATCGTATTAATCCACATCATAGTGATCCAATGGATGATATCAAGACAACGGCAATGTAAAAGCCAGAGAAAAGAATAATATTTGTGTGTGAGATTTGTAAGCAAAAAAAAAAAAAAAAAAAAAACAAAACAAAAAAAAAAAAAAAAAAAACCTACATTTAGTACTTGCTTGCTGTCCAACCCCCCTCTCTCTCTCTCTCTCTCTCTCTCTCTCTCTCTCTCTCTCTCTCTCTCTCTCTCTCTCTCTCTCTCTCTCTCTCTCTCTCTCTCTCTCTCTCATTTTGCTAATTGTGGGTTAGAAAAACCAACAATTGGCATCAAAGCAGCAAAGTGAAGAGTAATAGGAAGCAGCTGATCATATTCAGCCTGTATAACAGTCCTTACTTTTAGCAAGGCACGGTACATGGCTTCCAATATATTGCTAGCAGACCTCTTCCATGAGAGAATCTCCATACATGGCATACTCGGCTTCAATATCTACTTATGATCAATGAATTATGAGATGAAGTAGAAGCTGAGAAGGTGCAATACAAAACTATTAAGTCCCAAGCTCAAAGTGCTTCTTCATCTTCAACCACATGTGAAAGTTCTGGCAACGGAGAGGCATCAACACCAAGACAAACACTTAGAGGACAAAATGCAGCAACTATAGCTAGAAATGGAAAAGCTTTGTCCACTATTGGAATGAGCTTAAGCAATGAATGTATTCATCCCCTAGGGCATCCAGAGTGCAAGTGAAACTTGAATCAAGTTAATAAAAAATGTTGATGCAAGGACTCAACAAACTCATGAGTTGATTTCTTTACTGCTTTATAGATAAAATAAACGGATGATTTCAAATCCTCCATTTGTGGCAGCATGAAAGTCATGAGCTTCAAAAGAAAATTGAGTATATTGCTGGCGCATAAGGTCAAGAAGTAATTGAGCTGACCTTGTGGAGGGGGTATAGAGGAATACACTTGGATGCCTCAATGGTTGTCTGATGACTCAAGTGCAGCTTAGGGTCTGGACGTGCAGGCAGAAAACATTGGGTGTGTGTGAGTGTTTCCAATATTAAGGATAATCGAGATCCCAGTTCTAAGTTCACTTGCTATTCCAATTAATTTGTTTAAAAAATGTTGATAAACAGGACAGCAATGATGATGCTGTCCACACCTATCGACTGAATTCAAGCATACTCAACTGTTGCATAGTGAAGGTCAGAAGGATCTCATATAAATGAACAAATTTAAAGTTTCGCAACCCTTCGTTGAGCACAGTACCGTAGTAATCATGAAATGCGCGAAGAAGAGAGCACTAGAGAGTTGCATACCAAGCATCCCCTGCGAACCCATATATAGTGTCGGTAGGAACTGCAATGACAAGCCCCTTTTTGAGGGCATCCACTGCCTCATGGACATACTCAGGTAAAGCAGGAAGCACTTGCGAAGTTGAGGCAGTCTCTTGCGCTTTATGGACATTTGTAGGCAAAGCTGAAGCTGTCGACATGGAACTCCGTAGGAGCTTGGAGCTTCCCTCTGCAATGTTGCGGAAAACTTTGCAATGAACCCACACTGGCCTCAGCATCGCTCAAGCCTACGAAGAGAAGGGGTGGCACATTAGGGCCTCCGGCCAACTTTTTTTTTTGCGTTGATGACAGCGACTAAGAACCTTTTGGTTTTTTTGCCGGGGCTTCATCTCCATTTAGAGTGGATGGATACAGGTAACAGCAGTGTGCTTAAAGGCGGAAAGTCAATGCGCAATGCAGATATGAACTATGAAGGCGAATCGCGATAATCAACGCGAGCCTTCATTCCCAGAAAGCTCGCGACTGTCAAACGTGATAAATAAAAAATTTAAGGAATTCATTGTTCTTTCGAACAATGAATCACATAGAGGAATTCTAATTGGATAGTGTGAATCACATAGAGGAATTCTAATTGGATAGTGCAAGTACATGTTTTACGACATTATGAGTTCTACGTAGTATAATGTTATGAAGTGAGCATCTAGTGTAATGAAGTGACTCGATGTTTTTTGTGTCGACCTCATGACAAGCTACACAAAGGCGTTTTAGATGAGATATGCGGAAATGTCAAGAAGTCTAGGGCCAATCCCTTGTCCGTATTGAGGAGTGTATGAGGTGCCAACCGAAAAGTCATCCAAAATGTAACCCTCATGGTGAGAGTAGTTAGATTCATCATTTTCCAACGATTTGGGTCATAGGTCTTATCCTCGTGGAGCGGAGCCCAGATTCAATACCCAAGCACTCACGAAGAGATTGGGGAAGCATTCCAAATTCAAGGTAAATAAGCTCAACACATATGCTTCGTAGTGCATCGTCGCCAGGGGCTCATGAGGACTCACTCGCACATCAAAACGTAGGGAAAGCTCAAGATCGGGCCAATTTGTATCTTGGAAAAATGAACTACTGATGGATCCTAGCTTGCTCCAGGCTTAATGTTCGCGTTTAGGGGAGAATACTAAATGCATAGGTAACAAAAGGGAAAGGGAATGACCCTCTTAAGTGTTCCTACCCATACTTGAGTGGTTTCCTTGTCAACGCAAAAGAATCATGTCATGATATGCAAGCAAGCTACCAATCCACTTTGACTATCAATGAAGATGGTGGTGGCAGAAGATTGGTCAACACCCAAATTAGCCAAAAGGCATTTGAACCACATGCACTCAATAGCTATTGTGAAATCTTTCCTATACTCGGCCTCACAACTAGAAGTGTCCAAAATAGGCTGCTCCTTACTCAACCAAGATATGCATGAGCTACCAAGCATGAAGCAAAATCAATGGTGAACACAACTGTCATAACAACAAGCCTAATCAGAGTCACAAAAAGCATGTAAATATGGCATTAATGATCCCCCTTGTGATAAAACAATCCAAGTAGTCAATGCAATAATGTGTTAATATATTTGGTTTGACACAAAGCTATTCCCCCATCAACTTGCATAAACTAAATGCCCAAATAATGATGCAAATGCCCCAAATCTGACATCTCGAAAGAGGCATGCAAATCAACCTTAAATTCAGCAATATGCTTCTCATTAGGACCAGTGAGCAGAATGTCATCAACATACACAACAATGATCAAAAGTACATCATGTGCATGCTTAACATATAATGTGCTCTTGGGTGGACTAATCTTAAAACCATGTGCAATCAAGTAGGCATGTATCCTTTCATACCAAGCACATGGTGCTTGCTTCAAACCATATAATTCCTTTTTCAACTTGCACACTTTGTTTTCATGCCCTTTCTGTACAAGACCACAAGGCTAAAATACATACAATTCTTCATGTGATTCACCATTTAGAAATGCAATTTTAATGTCCAACTCATGTACATTCCAAGCATGATGAGCTGCAAGTGCACAAATGCTACAAACGGTGTTCATCTAGCATGTGGGTGCAAAGGTCTCATCAAAATCAATGCCTCTCTCTTGAGCATAACATTTTGCAAAAAGCCTTATACCTGTCGATTGTTACATCATGCTTACATTTCAACTTGTATACCCATTTAGTGCCAATGGCCTTTTTTCTTGCAAGCAAATCACATAAAGACCAAGTACCATTCTTCATAATAGCATCATATTTTGATTGCATAGCACCCCTCAATTTTTTGGAATTTTTTGCTACATCAAAATAAGTAGGCTCATTCTCATCTCAAGGCTAGAGGCATCCATTAAATAGAAATCTAATGCAAAAGAAGCTTTATGAGAGCCTGAACGAGTATGATATGAAATCTGCATAAAAAATGGAATGATCTACATCATCATGTGAAATCTATATTAAAGGATGAGAAATTGCCTCATTTAAAACAATACTTGACTGCCACTTGTAAAAAGATCCAACAAAGTGTCATACACATCTCTAGGGCTACTTGAAGTGTCCTTGGTACATGAAAGTAGTAGTTGAATTGCATCTTCCACAAAAACTACATCACGACTAACCAAAATGCATTTTGTTTATGGATGATACAGATGATAGCCTTTGTTTTCATAACTGTACCCAACAAAAGTACATTTTACTACTTTATCATCCAATTTCCTAGATTGTTGTTCAGACACTAATGCACATGTTAGACAACCAACGACACACAGATGAGCATCATATGCCTTGTGACATGCAAAGCCTCATATGGAGTGATAGATTGCATTGCTTTGGTGGTACACTCCTTAAATACATATGTTGCACACATAACAACCTCAAGCTAGAAGTTATGTGATAAATCCTAACTTTTAACCATACACCTTTCCATCTCCATGAGAGACGTGTTCTTTCTTTCTGCAACTCCATTTTTTTGAGGTGTATAAGACACTCTACAGTAATGTTTTATCCCACACTTAATGAGAAATGCATTAAAATTAGAAGACATGTATTCCCCACCTCGACCGGAATGGAGGGTGCCCAATTTACATGCCGATAGATTTTCATCCCTAACAAAAAATTGTTTGAAGCACATAAACACTTCAAACTTTGCTTTCAATGCATACACCCATGCATGCTTAGAGAAATCATCAATAAAATTCATGACAAGAAGGTAGTTCTTGAAAGAAGGTGTCCGCATAGGACTAGAGACATCACTATGAACAAGCCACAATTTATGAGCTTGAACTAAACCATCTTTTGGGGAGGATGAACGTTGTATTTTTCCCAAAATACAACTTTCATATACATGTTTACAAGGTGCCTCAAGTTAAGAAGTACCATCATTAGTAGTCAAAATTATCTTACCAACTCCCATTATAGGATAATATGATTTGTTAGCACATGTGATAGTATTCCCTATAGGGGCAACCTCAAGTGAATAGAAGAAACTGTGCTATAAGGTAATATGTTTGGTTGCCCCGCTATCAAAGTATCAAACATCTGAGTGTACTACAAACATACATTGCTCATGAGAAGATGGGTCATAGCTACAAACAATAGTAAATGTCCATTCTTCATTCTACACAAGGTTAGCATACTCTATTTTAGATGTGGAGGCATCTACAACACATTCCAACATCTTTCTTCTTTGCCTTTTTTTTGCAAAAAGTTTTGGAAAACTCTTTATGACATGATCATTTCCTTTATAATATTTGTAGAACTGTTTTTACTTCTCTTTTTTCTTCTCATCTTTGTCTTCCTTCTTTGATTGCAACATTAGTCGATTTCTGCTTACTAATAGATGAGCTCCATTTACCTCTGCCCTTCTGACTAGCTAAGAAAGTTTGATCGGCAACACACATAATGGACCTATTCTGTCTGGACTGATCTTCTTGCAACAAAACAGAGACTAAATCCTCAAATGTTAAGGCATTTGGATTGCCTTTCATCATCAATCAAAGAGTAGAAGCAAAACTCTGATATGAACCTAGAAGACCATTAAGAATAGTCTACACAAGTGAACCATCTTGCAAGTTTCATCAACAAAAATCAACTGCTCCTTTCTCATTGCAAAGACTAGAGACAACCATTGCTCATGCATGGACACATTTCTAAGTTGTTGGTTGCATGAATTAACATTGTCATGAAGAAAGATGCAACACACACACACACAAAGAAGGTACTATACAGAAAAAGACATGGTTGTTATATGGATTGGCCATAATCCCATGAGAAAAATGTGTGAGAAGTATATAATAGTTATAGATGTCTTGAAAAATAAATAATTAGGTGCATTGTTTAGTTAGACAAAGAGATAAGAGATAGATAACAAGAGAGATAGGAAGACAGACAAAGAGAGAGAGAGAGATGCTTGTTTGGTTGAATATCCATTGCAATGTCTTAAATTACTCTTTAGAGACCTATTCTTAGGGGATTGTAGAACCCTTGATGTGCCGCTTTGGGGAAAATGGACACCCTCATGAAGTTTTTGATATTGCCAAACTCATTTTGACTACACATTCCCTTCCCAAAAAACTTTGACGATATCCACAATCCCATTGTGACTAATAAAATCCATCATCATAACTAATATCTCATCCTTCCTACCATCAGTGATCCTCTTCTCACCTGCTATGCCTCCATGGACAGACGTGCCAATCTTGAAGGATATTCCCGGACCATCTCACCCATGCATAATTGCAAGGAAACCTTGAATCATGATGGTACAACATGAGGCATTCTCCGTAAGAGCCATGAAGATGCTTAACAAATTGTCCCTCTCCACTATATAAGAATATCGAAGAGCATGAGTGATATACATTTATAGGGAGATCAAGATAGACACAGATATATGTTGATATAGTGGCAAAGAGAGTGATATATAGAGATAGATATTGAGATAGGCATAGTTACACCGGTTCATGCTCATTAGAAGGTTAATATTATGAGGAATTCCAAGCAAAGAGTATAGAGTTTGTGGGATCAAGTTATCAAGCATAACGATACTAGAACACTGCTTGGAGAAGCTGCTGAGGGTCTAGCAATGAGTAGGACAAGATAGAGTTATAGATAGATTGGTGGAAGTTGTGGTTGTAGAAGGATCCACTGAGAGTTGTGAGATTGATGTTATACGCATTCGATCATCTTCATCTCCAACAACTCTTTCGCCCTTAAGAATTCCCTGACCTATTGTACTTCCTATAGGATCAACCATGTGTGTGTTGATTCTACATCTTTTCAAGAGCTCTTACTCTAGCTCCTTCTACTTGAAGAACATCTTGACTAGATAAGTTTTTTTCATGTAATTTGAACTTGTAAGATTCGTTCAAAAGCCTCTGTGAAAGTAGAAGAGTCATGCACCATAGCTTGGTGCTCATGCTGCTTCAAAACAAGTCTTACGGAATACTTGTTTTAGGTTGTAACAACAATTTTCTATCTATAATTCATCAATCATTTGTTCATATTCCTTCCATCTCTCTTTTGTTAAAGTGTTGTCCTAGTTTTTGTTCTAACTTCTTCTTTCATCCAGTCATTCAACATCCACATTTTTGTGAGTAAAGTCATTTACGTTTGTCATAGCTACCTCTTAGAACAATCCTTTCTACCCTTATAAGCCAAATACAACAAAAGCCCATACAATTTTGGCATGCACGATGGGACCTAGGGGCTTAGTGATTCTGTTTACCAAGCACAGTTCCTACATTCTATGACTAGGAACTGATCAGTTCATACTTCTCTTAGTCATATCCACACTCCAAAGAAACCTGCTAACCATAGTAAGAAACTAGTCCAGTATAATAAGGGCAAGCAATTGCAAACTTCTCCACCAATTTCCCCCTCGATTTTGAAATGGCCCAAGGAGACCTTGCTTCCCTCTTATCATGTATCAACATCAACTTCCCAAGTTTTTGAGGAGCATCCATCAAAGACCCTGGTGATCACATATGATTCTAGGGAACAAGTTCTTGACAAACTGGAGAACCTTCATCTCAAGAAAGGAGAATCCTTTCCCAAGCTACTGATCAAGTCCAAAGCATTGGTGACTAAGCTATCAGAAGTGCCTAGTTAATTCCTCATTAACAAATGGTTAGAAAAGTTACTCCCCATTAGTAGAAGACACAAACTTCATGATCTTCTAGAACCTAGTGCTTCACTAGATAAATTTGTGGCCATGACAACCCGCATCAAGCATGCTTGAATTCATTTTGATGAGGTTCCTTTCCAGGTAGGGAGATGGGATGACCCCATGATACAACTCAAAAGAGAGTTGAACGACTTTCAAACATCAAAACAAGTCCATGAGTGTTGAAGAAGATATGGTTGCCAGGCTCTGGCAAGAGATCAAAGAGCTACAGGAAAGAGGATCAAGGTCTACCCTCTTCTGCACAATATGCAAACATGAAGGACATCCACATACAAAGTGTCCAAATAAGGTTATCTACCAATTATATGGAAAGATGGGGCACAAAGCCAGGCTATGTTCATGTCTATGAGCACTCGGATTTGCTCTCATCTATGGTGATTGCACCCAAGAAACAATTGAACAAAAATCAGAGTGATTTTAAAGCACTTAACAAAGTTACAATTTGTGATGGATTCCCTAAACCGTTCTCAGAGCAAGTAGTGGAGGATGTGCATGGGAACACCCTCTATAGCTTCATGAATGGATATAGTGGATACAACCAAATTTCCATCCACCAAAAGGATCAACTGAAGATAGCTTTTGTAATACCATAGGGGACCTACATTGATACAAAGATGGCATTCTGACAACCTTCAACCGCACAATATTGATCATTTTTGGTAATCTACTTTTGGGATCTCTTAGAATCTTTATGGGTGATTTCCCTATCTTTTTTGGAATCGGTAAGACTAGCTTAAATGAGAGTTTTGATGAACATTTGGCATGTCTCTCCCTTGTTTTCCATAAATGTAAGGAGACTAACCTTAACCTGAATCCACATGAATGTGATTTCCTAGCAACCTAGGGCACCTTGTTGAGACACATAGTATATCCATGCAAGGCATGGCTCCAGACCCTGATAAACTCATGGCAATTATGAGAATGCCCCAAACCATTTGCAGAAAGGATGTAGAAGAATTTTTGGGACACACACACATACACGTACTATACATACATGTGCATACACACACATGCACACACATATACATACACACACATAGATACATACACCCACATACATATACGCACACATAGAGACACACACATACACATACACACACAGAGACAAACACATACATACATATGCATAAATAATGCACATGCATATGAATACATACATACATACATACATACATACATACATACATACATACATACACATATACACACCCACATACACATATTCACACAACACTGAGTCACAACAAAGGAGAACAAAGACATGTTCTCTTTTCCTTTTTACCTAAAGACCATTATATCAAGCAATAAAGTGAGCATTTTAGAATATCTAGAAAGCATCACTTGTTCTTGCTTGTAAATATTGTCACTAGAACCTTGATCTCATATCCCAAGTAGTCAAGATAGATATAATAAAATTCTTGTTGCCATGAAAACTAGTTGTTCAACCGATCAAGAATCCCACATCATGATCTTTGACAATAGATTGATGTTGAAGGTACAAGTAAGAGTTCGGGAAGCTCCTTCCTTACATCCATAACCTCAACAAGCACAGATTATAGCTGATTAAAAGTTACTCGAAAATTAGAGTACATGTGTTGCAAAAATCGGAACATTTTAACAAGGCAATTAAGATCATCCCCTTTGTATGGTTAAGATCCTCATTGAATGCATGGCCATCTTCACAGAATATGAAATACATTTCACAAAAGCATTCCCAAGAGAAGATAATAATCAACAAAATTATACTAAGAAACATTCACACATGATCAGAGAAATGCTCAAGATAAATCAAGCTGAACACAAAGTGGAAGCAGAACTCGACATTATATTTCTATTAAAATGATTTTTTACATTTCCTGTGTAAGTACAAGAGTAATATGAATCTACAATAGAAGCTGATCATAGCTTTCCTCAGGCTCAAGGATATTGGGATCCTCTGGAACATTAGAACACATATCCTGCCTCTCTTGCTCCAAGATTGGCTCTTCAAGGTCAGCCATGTCCCCCGGTTCATCTACAAGTGGGGGAACAGGCTCCCTTGAAGCCGGTTGGAATCTCTCCGTGTCTGCAATGTGCTTCCTTCCAACCTCTTGGTCTTCATCTGGGCATTCATTCAGCCCATTGATTCTCATTCTAATGAAGCTCACTTGAGCATCATCCTTCTCCACAGCTATGCAGTGCCTGAACATCTTTAAGGAGCAAGCCAGAGTCGTTCCTGAAACAGCAGAAAACCACTTAGAGGCGTCAATCAACCATGACTAATGAAAATTGTGAAAATTGAAATTACCTGTGCCCGAAAAAAGGTCTAGGACCCAGTCATCATCATTAGAGAATAGCTGAAGCAATCTCATTATGAGTTTTTGTGGCTTTTGATAGGGGTTAACCAATGTCATGTCCCCAGCTACATGACGAAGTTTCTTGGTAACGGTTGGGAACATGAGCACATTTGAGATCCCATTCTCATTGCAATGCTCCCTGACTCTCCTTTTGCTTACTTCATCATAATAGCCAACTGTAATGCATTCAGTGGAGCTCACAAACCTATGCAAAGGAGTGTGATTTACGTTTGTCTTCACCCTGCAAACAAGAACTATGAGTCACAGAGAGCATCATTAAAGCCACGGAGATAGAAAGAAGATTACTTACCACGTGAGGCACTCCACAGCATGACATCTTGCCTTCAGAGCAGTTGAAACAGAGAAGGACTGGTCTCTGCTATGGAAAATTACTATCCTCCAAAGAGGAGACATAGTCAACTCTGCAAAATCAGTGACCATCTTCCGAATCTGAGGGTGTTTGAAGGGTTCATCATCATTAACGGATCCCAACATCCTAAATCCATAGGGTATGTCCGCTATGAGAAGGGAGAAATGTTTTCTAGGCACAACAGAGCAAATATTATTTACATCACTACAGAATACATTGTAATATACAGGCCTAAGGGGGTCTAGGGGATTGGAGAAACATTTCAGATCAGGTTCATCATCAAAATCCATCTCGTTGGCTTTCAGCCTAGATTTCTCATGCCTTGCTCTTTGAATGTGAGCCAGGAATGCAGGGGGGCAATCATCTAGTAGCTCCGCAGACTTACTTTTCTTTGGTTTCTGCAGAAAAAAGTGGAAAGACAATTAAATGAGCTCTTCAATACAGCAAACAGAACATAAGGAAGCGATGCATGGCATCGATTTCATGTGGGGGTAGATGCCAAGCATCGACTTTCTACTGAAAGTCGATGCCTGGCATCGACTTTGGGACGTAAGTCGATGCCTGGCATCAACTTATGCCACGAGGTCGATGCCAGGCATCGACTTATGCTGCAGGTCGATGCCAGGCATCGATTTATGCCCCCAAGTCGATGCCAGGCATCGACTTTTGGCTGCAGCTCGATGCCAGGCATCGACTTTAGCCGTAAGTCGATGCCAGGCATCGAATTCGTAGTAAAAGCCTGGCATAAAATTGGTTTGGTGAATCAAGGCATCTAACCTAATGGCAAACCAGGCACAACCTCAGAAAGAAAACCTACCCAATCACGAAACAGGATGAAATATTCTGATAAAGCTTTGTAGGATGATGTGGTTGGATAGTCTGCTTGGACCTCTGTCCAAGAAAAGCAACCCAGCCTCTTCATCATCACCTCCTGAATCTTCATGTAAACTTTATGACTACAGTCACAGAAATAAAAAAGAGACTAGGTTAGACCAGAAACATGGGAGGAGGGAAAAAGGATCTGAGAATAACATACATACTTATTGAGCTCAGTCACCATCTCCTCCAGGCTTAACTCCTTGGAGATTACCCTTGACAAAGTTGATATAATCAATGTATCATCCTTGATTCCTTGAAGGGCCCTCCATGGTGTCAGCTTCATGTCCTCAGGAGCCTCTTCAATTGAGAGGTCAACTTTCCTTCCCTTTCCCTTCAGATCAACCTATGGGTCTGGCCTCGACTTTCGTTGCTTCTGGCCCTTGACCTCCTTGTTCTCCCACATTGTGAAAATTTTATCCTGTAGATCCCATATCTCACCTGATCTGAATGCCAGTTGAAACCATGGATCATATTTCCTCAAAGCATTAGACTTTCCATTCTCATCCAGTGCAATTCCAACCTCAATAAGGCATTGCTTTCGTAGATTGGGATGTATTCTTCCAGCTTCCTTCACAAGACAATCTTCATATTCATGGTGGAAGAACCGAATTCTCTCTATGGAGGACATTTTTTGCCTGTAGTCATTGTCATTGTTGTGATCCCAAGCAAGAAGCTTGGCTTCCTCAGTTGTAAGACCAGCATATATCTTACACTCTGCATACCTAAAGAAAAATGTGGTAGGGTGCTCCTTCACTAGCTGCCTACGCGCCTCTGCAGAGTGTGAACCTCCAATCACATAATAAGTATAATCCTCAAACAAACCCTCATTGAACTCGTCCACAGAGCTGCACTCATTCGGATCCACCATGACAAGGAATGGCACAACAGTAGCATGAGGATTTATTTTCATTTTCTTCTTAAGATTCTGCACGTGCAAATTGTGTGGCTCCCTGATCTCAAGGGGCCTCCTCCCTGTGACTGGATCTATTGGTGGCCTGTGGATGATATTGATTGGCAGGTGGAACAACTGCCCCTTCTTCACAACTTTTCTTTTAGCTATGTCCTCCCTCATCTTGTTTTGCTCAGTACCAAGAACACCCGAGGCAAGCTCTCCACCAGGTGCAACAATTCTATCCTCAGAGCTAGAGCTTGAGTCAGAAGACTCCTCTTCTGAAATTCTCTTCTTTTTCTTTTGAAACTTTTTCTGCACGCTCTGCTTACCCCTTGCCTTTACAGGGGTTGTCATCTTCTGTTGTGTTGGCATGATGTTGCCCTGGATCCATGGCATCAAGTCCTTGATAAGATTGACTGAGTGCTGATGATTCCATGTTTTCTGTTGAGTCATTTAAGTTATCCAATTCACAGTGCAATGCTGCTCAACCAAATGCACCTCTTGATCTCCCATCTGATCCAACCATTGATCTCCCTTCTGACTCAAGTGCATGTGGAGCAACGAAAAAGCAAAGCAAGCTCAATCTACAATTTAAAAGAAGGCCTCGTGAAGTAAGTCAAAAAAGATTTAAATTTCTTACTTCAGATAGATAGATTGCATTGGATATTGTGAAGCATTGTTGTGGTTTGAAATGTTTGTACAATTTAGGAATGAAGAAACTAAAGCACCTAAGAGAAAAATTCCTCCATTTAGATAGTGAAAGGCAGGATATATACCTTGTTTCTCGCATGCAAATGATTGAGGATAACATGTCAGTAACACGTGTTGGTTTTGAATATTTCTTTAGGCAAGGGATGCGATGCTGTAGGGCTGCATTTAAAATTGCAATGGGTGTGGGAAATTTTAGAATACATAGGGTTCAACAAGGGCTTTTGAATGGGGATCTCATTTTGGATACGTTCCATGTTGGGACCAAAGGATCTGTTGGACGTCATGCAATGAATTGGATGATGAACTATTTTAGCTTGCATTGTGAGGTTATGCCTACAACTGGAAGGTTGCACTTGTCAGATAACTTTACTCGTCGAGAGGTATTTCAAATATATAGAGAAGACATGGAAAATAGAAATGAGAAGTATGTGTTGTATCGTCACTTTACTCGATTATGGAAGGAAGAGTTTAACAATGTTTCTATTCCTTGTAAAGTTAGAATGGGTGAATGTTCAGTTTGCGCCACTTTGAAAAACATGGCAAAAGGAGCTACAACACCACAGGAAAAGAAGAATTTTAAAAACCTTCTTAACAACCATCGTGAGAGTCAAGCTTTAGAGAGAAAGAAAGCAATTCATCATCGAAGTAAAGCACTCAGAAATCCGGAGCGTTATATGTGTTTGTTGATCGATGGTATGGATAAAAAAACTTGTTTGCCACATTTTTATCGCATCCCTAAGGACATTGGAGATGAAGTCCTTGTGCAAATGCATTTGGTTGGTGCTTTGGTATACAATGGAACTGTAATGTCCAAGGTTTTCTTCACATATCCGAATGTGCATAATGATCCAAACCTTACAGTTACTGTCATTCATCGTGTTTTGCAATCATGGAAGGGTCTTTTGCC
Organism: Ceratopteris richardii; assembly: GCA_020310875.1. Lineage (NCBI taxonomy): Eukaryota > Viridiplantae > Streptophyta > Polypodiopsida > Polypodiales > Pteridaceae > Ceratopteris > Ceratopteris richardii. The sequence continues at coordinate 104,111,449 of CM035430.1, read as the reverse complement.
ACCAACTCTATATTTGCAACTAGATAATACTGCAAGAGAGAATAAAAATTCTACAGTCTTTGGATATTTAAGCATGCTTATTGAAAAACAGGTATTTCAGAAGGTTAAGATAAATTTCCTTCTGGTTGGCCACACTCATGATCACATTGATCAAATGTTCAGTACTTTCTCTAAGAAGTTGGCACGTAACAATGCTTTTACTCTTTCGATTTTATCTGAGCTGATTTCAGAAGCATATACTCCAAAACCAGAAGTTCAACACCTCACACAGATTTATGACTTTAAGCACTTTTGCTCAATGGGCCTTGATAACAGTGCTAAGGTTTTGGCTCCATTGCACAATATTAGTTTCAACCATGTATTCTTGATGAGGAGGGTTGATGAAATAACCCTTTTATTTGCAAAGCAGTATTCATCTTCTCTTGGGTGGGAGCCTAAAGAGGGATGCAGATTCTTATTGTAGGTGCCTAATTTGTCTAGTGTAACAGTGTATGGTGCAGAACAATCACCATATGAAGA
>CM035430.1:104008430-104105930 GCA_020310875.1 Ceratopteris richardii | reverse complement strand
TCACAACCTATATTAGCTCCCTTTGCTCATCTCAAATTTGTTTATTATTTGCATTGACTCATTGCATACAAGTATATAGCCAATCCATGAAATAAGATATATTTGTATTCTCATTACCATCGAGATTATGTCTATATCTTTTGTTTCTCCATCTTTTACTTTGGAGACTTTAAAGTTTTGTTCATACTCGCTAATGAATGCTCGCATGCATTTGTTATTATATGCTACAAAAATAGAAACATCACTTTTTTCTTGTAATGTAAATTGAAATGGAACTCCCTTACTTGATAATACCTCATTTGTTATTTTTGAAGAAGAATCATTCGTCCATGCACGTGGAGCTTTTTCATGAACTCTTTCAAGGTATTCACTAACATAATACATGCACTCTTCAAGCATCCATCCCTTTGCCATAGATTCTTCTTGCTTTGATCTTTGTCACACATAACCTTTTAATATTCCCATAAATCGCTCGATCAAAAACATCCGCTAAGTGTTTACAAAACCTGCAATCTCTATTTCATCCATAAGATGGACTAATAAATGCACCTGAATATCAAAAAATGATGTTGGAAGCTCTTTCTCTATCAAACATAGTAGCTGCCTGCATTCACGTTTCATTTGCAGGATCCAATATTTGTCAATCTTTTTTGATGTAATCCACCTGCTATTATCATAAATCATATAATAAAAAAATTATTTCATAAATAAAGGATAACAAATAGTCTTATATATTAAATATAAAAGTATGATAATTACTTTATAAGTGATCCAAGACGATAGATCACGTCTCGTACTCCTTTCGTTGTACATCCATCGATAACCAAAGGTAGGATGTGCTTCAAAAAGTTATGCCAATCATGTGTCTTTAACCCAAATAAGCTTCTATCATCCATAGTAGACATGTTTTGGAAATATGCTCCATATCTTGTAGGTGTTCAAATCGATTGAATCCAATTGTTGATACTTTGTATGTATTTTGTTGTAAGTATCCAAGGAGCAGATGCATAAGTTGTTTCTTGTCAAGTTCTATCAAAAATTGGCCATAACTTTGGTTTTGAGTTTTGCTTCTTTAAATCATTTCTTGATGCTATTGTGTCTTTTAATCCAAGAAGATGTTGCCATAATGAATAACCAATATTCTTGAATATATACATAGGATCAAGAAGATTACAGACCTTTAACTCCTTCTAATACTCCAAAGAATACCATATCAACATATTCTCTGCTAGTGCCAACTTTTCTTTCACTCTAATCTTTACATTCTCATTATCTTCATCATCACTGAAGATTTTGGATTCTAGATCTATAAGAGGCCCATCTTTCCATTTTCATTACCAATCCCTAGGTCTCATTGGTTTTGGACATTAACTTGTTTCAATCTTTCCATTAAAATGTAATGCTTCTCTTTTGTATCCTATTGGATGATCATCAGGCAAGAACCATCGATGTCCAAGATAAATATTTTTATTATGATTCTTACTATAAATTGATCTCAACCAATCACCGCAATAAGGACAAGCCTTATATCCCTTAGTAGATATTTGTGCATCACGAAAACCATAAAAATATAACTAGATTAACTCACATATAAATGTATACATATCAAATAAAAAATTAGATCATTACTTGAACAACCACCATATCCTAGAAAATCGTGTATAGTCCAAGCCACAATTCCGCGAACCATAAAGTGTCTCTGATTAATGTTTTTCGATACATTAGTGACATTAATATCTCTCCATAATTCTTGGAGATCATCAATGAGAGGAGCAAGATATATATTCATGTCTTTAAATTGTCTTTTTCCTAGGATTAAAATGAAATCATTGAATGTTCCTTTTTAATGCTAAGGTATGGCGGGAGATTGTAGTTAATCACTGCCATAGGCCATGTTGACCATTTACTAGATTTCATCGAAAATGGATTAACCCCATCTAATGCAACTCCTAACTTTAGATTGTGTGGCTCTTGTGCAAAATCAGGCCATCTAGAATCAATATGTTAAAAAGTTGCACTCTATGTTGGAATTCTCATTACTCCATTAGTACTTTTATGATCGAAACCCCATGTCAAAAGCTTTGATAATTCAGGGCTTTGAAACATATGTTTAATTCATGGAGCCAATGGAAAATGTCTCAATAACTTTTTTGAGATTTTTCCCTCTTCGTCCTTATATTGAGGAGATTGGCATTTTGGACATGCCAAAGAGTCTACATATTCACCTCTATATAAAAGACAATCGTTATGACATGCATGTATACACCGATAATCTATACCAAGATTGTTGATTATCTTCTTCATTTCATCATGTGATGTAGGAAGAATATTCTTGCTTGGTAAAAACATTTCAAATAGTAACTTGTAAGTTCATGAAAAAAGATGTTATGAATTAAAATAAATAAATAAAGAAAGAAAGAACTAAATAAATAAATAAATAGAAAATTATAAATTATACCTTAATAGTGCCGAAACAGATACATTACTCCTTCCAAAACGATTTTGAAGATTGAGAATAAGTAAGTTGCACTTAGTCATGTCAAGCTACTTCCTTTATATATACGCTTTAGACATTCTTCTCAAAGATATTTCTCATTTTTAGAAATATCAATGCTTTCATTGTCATTTTGATACCAATCCTCAATAAAACTTGCATGTGTGTGTGTGTATGTGCACATGTATTTAAAATGTATGTGTGTATCTATATGTGCGGGTATATGTATGCATATATTTATTATCTATGTGTGTGTATGTATATGTGTGGGTATGTATGTGTAAGTGTATGTATATATTTATGTTTATGCATGTATATGTTTGTATGTGTGGGTATGTATGTATGTGCAAGTGTATGTGTATGTGTATGTGTATGTGTATGTGTATGCATGTATGTGTGTATATGTATGTATATATAAGTCTAGGTATATATGTATAATTTTATGTATATGTTTATGTGTATGCATGTATGTGTGTGTATATGCATGTGTGTGGGTATGTATTTGTTAGATATGCTCAATACTCCACCCTCATGTGACCACAAATGATCCATGGTGCTCTAAGTTGTAAGGCCCCCATTATGAGGAGAAGCCATTATGAGAGCCCGGACATTTGTGGAACCCTAACTTCCAAGTTAGATGAGGTCTATGTGTGACCGTTGATGGTTATAGATGATCTTTGTGAGCCTAGCCGTCAGGTTAGGTAGGGCATAAACTTCCAGGCCATTGGGTTATCATTTAAGGTGAAAATAAAGGCCCTGTGGCGTCGCGCGGTTTCCCCATAGAACCTTAATGGGGGGAGTGCAGAGGGGGGCTTGCCCCCTTCTGCGGGGTCCGGGGGGCCTATCCCCCCGGCCCGTAGGGCCGAGACGGTAGGACTTCTGGTCGTGGAGATATTATCCGATCATATATTTTACCGACTAATTTGTATCTCCCGACTATGTTTATCTATACCGAACCGCCTTGTAAAAGCTATATAAGCACAGCCCAGGTTGAGCTTTATATAGCATTGCGCACTAGTAAGCCCTTCATCTAGAGTCTGTCTAGATCGCCATCTAAGCGCCACAGTGGGAGCGCACGGGTGGACAGCACCATCATTGTAACTGCATTATGCTTTGCAATCTAAGAATTTGAGTTCTCTACCTCTCAGTCTGCGTCTATCTTTGTCTGCGTTTTTCTCTCAACTCTGTCTACAGGTCTATTCCGCTGTGCTGTTATTTTCTTACATGGTATCAGAGCTCAGGAGGCTCTGAGTGGTGCAGAAGCAGAAACGCAGAGGTTGCAGAGTTCTGAACAACAAAAGAGAGAAGATGTCAAGTGGTGCATCATCATCTACGACTGGGGGCCAAGGTGGTTCATCAACAGGAGTAGGTGGTGCACAAGTAGGAGCAGCAATGATGCCGATCATCCCAACATTGCGGATACGGCCACTAGCCTTCACAGAAGGTAAACTTGATGGTACGAACTACACCCTGTGGAAGTTCAAAATCACTTCTATTCTTGATTCATATGAGCTTTTGGAGACTGTTCTTGGGACTAATCATGAGCCCCAAGAAAGACCTGATCCAAATACTCCTGGTCGAATGATTCCTCCTGATGCTGATCTTCTACGTGCTTGGAAACGTAGAAATGCAGATGCACTCTGTGCTCTTGTTACAAGTACTTCTGATAGTGTTCTGACTCTCATTCAGCATACTACGAAGGCATGTGAAGCATGGAACATATTGAGAAATCAATATGAAACTCGTAATCAGACACGGATTCAGAACTTGGAGAATCAGCTTGCAGCAGAACGGTTTGCTGATGGGGAGACTGCAGAGGTGTTTATCACTCGCATAAAGAATCTACGAGATCAAATGGTGGGAGCAGGTGTTCAAAAGTCAAGTGAAGAGCTAGCTCGACGTTGTCTTCGAATTTGTCCACCTAAGTTTGATGGTCTGGTAACTGCTCTTAACACTCAAATCAGACCTCAACCACTAACTTTTGAAGAATTCAGTGCCTTACTCATGGAGGAGGAGTTGCGGCTCAAGGCAAGGAGTGGTGGTAGCAAAGGAGATGCTTCATTCACAGCAAATGCCAAAGGAGGCAAAACAGACTCTTCAAAAGATGGAGACAAAAAGAAGAACGACAAAAAGAAGTTCAAGGGAGAGTGTTTCCACTGCAAGAAGAAGGGACACAGAATCCAAGACTGTCGCATCAAGAAGGCAGAAGAGAAGAGTGGCTCTTCAAAAGGTGGCAAGGGCAAGGAGTCTGCCAACACAGCAGAAACAGAGCTTGAGTTATTTGTTACGATAGAGGAGGTGTGCTCTTCGGCTGAAGATTCAGGAACAGATGACTCATGGGTGTTGGACAGCGGTGCATCTCGTCACATGACGAGTAGAAAAGACCTTTACAGTTCCTTACAGCCTCTAAAGGAACCCATCACAGTAAAGGTAGGAAACAATGCAAGATGTCCTGCAGAGGGCGAAGGTACGGTTTCTTTCATTAACTCTAATGGCGATATCAGAAAGCTTTCAAATGTGCTATATGTTCCACAAATAAAACGAAATCTACTTTCAGTAGCTTCTATAACTGATCAAGGTCATCAAGTATCTTTCAGTAAGACAGGAGCTAAGATTATGGACGGTAACAACAACATTGTTGGGACTGGCATAAGGAGGAACAACCTATATGAGTTGTGTGCTCTTAGAGCCACTACAAATGTGGGCACAAGTAAGCTATGGCATGAGAGATTCGGCCACATTGGATACCCTGTACTAAAGGAGATGCATCGCAGAGGTATGGTTGCACACCTACCATCGATTGCAGAAATGAAGGAACCATGTGAAGCTTGCATGATGGGCAAGCAACAGAGGAAGGCATTTCCACAAGAAAGCAAGAACAGGGCAAGCTATCCTCTAGAGTTGGTGCATGCTGACTTGTGCGGAAAAATGCCTACACAGGCCTTGGGTGGATCTTCCTACTTCATGTTACTTGTCGACGACTATAGCAGGAAGATGTGGGTGTACTTCCTTCGCGATAAGGCTCAAACTTTTGGTAAGTTTAAAGAATGGCTTCAGCTTGTTGAAATTGAAACAGGGAAGAAGATGAAGAAATTCAGGACAGACGGTGGTGGTGAGTTCACATCAATAGAGTTTGAAGATTTCTGCAAGAGTAAGGGAATCAAGCATCAACTCACAGTGGCACATAGTCCTCAACAGAACGGTGTTGCAGAACGCCGGAATCGAACCATCATGGAGATGGCAAGGTGCATGTTGAAAGGAAAGGGTTTGCCTAATCAATGTTGGGCAGAGGCTGTCAACACTGCTGTCTACATCTTGAATCGAAGCTACACCAAGGCACTTGATGGAAAGACTCCACAAGAAGCCTACACGGGTAAAAAGCCTTCTGTTTCCCATTTCAAAGTATTTGGAAGTGAATGTTATGTACATGTTCCAGATAGGGAGAGAAACAAGCTTCAACCAAAAAGCATCAAATGTATCTTCCTAGGGTACAGCGAAGATAAGAAGGCTTATAAGCTTTATGACCTTGAGGCTAAGAAGATCATGGCGAGTCGTGATGTGGTGTTCAAGGAGGAGCAGCCACATGCAGTGGAGGAGGATAAGAGAGCTTCCACTTTATCATCAGGCGAAGGGGCAATCCACTATGAACCTGGCCCAAGAGCTATCCCTTCTACACAAGAGAAGGAAGCATCATCTTCAGATGATGAGTCTAAAAGTCACCAACCTGCTGACACCCAAGTGGAAAAGCCATTGCCACATTGGGTGAGGCAGCTCTATGATTCTGCAAACCCCATCCCACAGTCACTAGAACAGGTTGCAGATGGACCGAGGCGATCACAGAGAATAGAGGAACAGAGACGGGCAAGCACCCATATTGTAAACACAGCCTTGATGGCTGATCTCATTCAAGAAGAAGCGAAGGAACCAAGCAATGTGGAAGAGGCACTCCATGATCCGAATTGGAGGGCTGCCATGCAAACAGAATACAACAATATCATGAAGAATGGAACTTGGGAGCTAGTGGATCGACCCCCTAAGCGTAAAGTCATTGGCACCAAGTGGGTTTGGAAGCTAAAGTACAAGGCTGATGGTACTCTAGAAAAATATAAAGCAAGACTTGTTGCACAGGGCTACTCACAAGTTGAAGGCATTGACTTTTGTGAATCATTTGCCCCGACTGCAAGAATGACTACTATCCGAGTAGTACTAGCTGTGGCTGCACATAAGCGTTGGCCAGTCTATCACATGGATGTTAAATCAGCGTTCCTGAATGGAGACCTCAAGGAGGAGGTATATGTGTCTCAGCCACCAGGGTTTGAGGCTCCCCATTCACAGAACAAGGTATGTAAGCTGAAGAAGGCATTATATGGGCTAAAACAAGCCCCTAGAGCATGGTACCAACGGATAGATAAGTATCTCTTGAATCTAGGGTTCAAAAGATGTGCTTCTGATGCTAACTTGTATGTTCTAAAGAAAGGAGGGAAGACAATTGTGCTTGTACTCTATGTAGATGACCTTGTGATTACAGGAAATGATGATGCTCTTCTTCAACAAACAAAAGATGCCCTGAGTTCAGAATTTGAAATGACAGACTTGGGCTTAATGCATTATTGCTTAGGTCTTGAAGTTTGGCAGGAACCAGGGAAGATTTTCATCTCTCAACAAAAGTATGCAAGGCAGATATTGAAGGCATTCGACATGGAGGATTGCAAGGAAATCTCTACACCCATGGAGGTCAACACAAAATTATCTATTGAAGATACTTCACCTCCAGTGGATATTGGAAGATACAGGAAATTAGTTGGAAGTCTCATCTACTTGTGCAATAGCAGACCAGACATCTCTTATGTTGTTGGAGTAGTAAGCAGGTTCTCTAATAAACCTTGCCAAACTCATTGGAAGGCAAGCATGCGGATGCTCAGGTATGTGAAAGGAACCACTGATTATGGTATTCTTTATGAAGAAGGATCATCTCTTGCCGGATACTGTGACTCAGATTGGGCAGGAGATATTGATACCAGAAAATCAGTTTCTGGATATTGCTTTTCTTTAGGATCAGGGATTTTCTCTTGGATCAGTAAGAAGCAACCAACTGTAGCATTATCTTCTACTGAAGCTGAGTACAAAGCTGCATGCGTTGCAGCATGTGAAGCAGTATGGTTGAGGAGGATCCTATGGCACATAGGAATACAAGGACAAGAGGCTACAGAGTTGAAGTGTGACAACCAAAGTTGCATGGCCATCGCCAAAAATCCTGTTTTCCATGCACGTACGAAGCACATAGAAATCCAGTATCACTATGTGCGTGAGTTGATTGAGGACAGGGTCGTGGAGATAACCTATTGCCCTACTGAAGAAAATGGAGCAGACATCTTCACCAAGGCTCTTGGGAGAGAGCAACTTCTTCGACACTTTCCAAAGCTTGGGATTGGACCAAGGAGGTAGTTCACCATTGGGTGGACATTGAGGGGGGGTGTTAGATATGCTCAATACTCCACCCTCATGTGACCACAAATGATCCATGGTGCTCTAAGTTGTAAGGCCCCCATTATGAGGAGAAGCCATTATGAGAGCCCAGACATTTGTGGAACCCTAACTTCCAAGTTAGATGAGGTCTATGTGTGACCGTTGATGGTTATAGATGATCTTTGTGAGCCTAGCCGTCAGGTTAGGTAGGGCATAAACTTCTAGGCCATTGGGTTATCATTTAAGGTGAAAATAAAGGCCTTGTGGCGTCGCACGGTTTCCCCATAGAACCTTAATGGGGGGAGTGCAGAGGGGGGCTTGCCCCCTTCTGCGGGGTCCGGGGGGCCTATCCCCCCGGCCCGTAGGGCCGAGACGGTAGGACTTCTGGTCGTGGAGATATTGTCGGATCATATATTTTACCGACTAATTTGTATCTCCCGACTATGTTTATCTATACCGAACCGCCTTGTAAAAGCTATATAAGCACAGCCCAGGTTGAGCTTTATATAGCATTGCGCACTAGTAAGCCCTTCATCTAGAGTCTGTCTAGATCGCCATCTAAGCTCCACAGTGGGAGCGCACGGGTGGACAACACCATCATTGTAACTGCATTATGCTTTGCAATCTGAGAATTTGAGTTCCCTACCTCTCAGTCTGCGTCTATCTTTGTCTGCGTTTTTCTCTCAACTCTGTCTACAGGTCTATTCCGCTGTGCTGTTATTTTCTTATAGTATTTACTATGTATGTGTATGTATGCATGTATATGTGTATGTGTATGCATGTATTTGTGTGTGTATGTGTATGTGTGGATATGTATGTATGTGTAAGTGTATGTGTATGCATGCATGTATATGTGCATGTGTATGTATATGTGTGGGTATGTATGTGTAAGTGTATGTATATATGTATGTGTATGCATGTATGTGTGTGTGTATATATGTATGTGTGTGGGTATGTATTTACTATGTATGTGTATGTATGTATATGTGTATGTGTATGCATGTATGTGTGTGTGTATGTGCATTCGTGGATATGTATGTATGTGTATGTGTATGCGTGTATGTATATGTGTATGTGTATGAATATGTGTGGGTATGTATGTGTAAGCGTATGTATATATGTATGTCTGTGGGTATGTATTTACTTTGTATGTGTATGTGTATGCATGTATGTATGTGTATATGTGTATGTGTATGCATGTATGTGTATGCATGTATGTGTGTGCATATGTGTAGGTGTGGGTATGTATTTACTATGTATGTGTGTGTGTCGATATATGCATGTTTTTAAATTTAAAGTTGTTTTTATATTCGGATTCTTTTTTTTTATTGATATTGAATAACAGGAGATATTGTATGGTAGAACAAAATAAGAGAAGACCTAACATACCCCTTGAGATGTGGCAGTATTTTCGCAAACAACTACCTCATTAGAAGGTATACAAATTAATAGTTTATGTTACAGCGACTTATAAGTCTCATATGTTTTATATTTAATCTATGCTTTTTTGTTTCATTAAATAAATGCAGGCGGCAACAATGAAGAGAGTTGATTCTGGTCATACATCACATTTAGGCCAAATGGGCCATCATGGTTTTTAGCTACATTTCTAAGTATATGTATTATTGAAACTATATTTTTTATTTTAGTTAAAATACTAATAATTAATATTTTTTATTTGTTTCAATGCAGGGAAAGGATCATGGTCGATATCCTACAAAACTTCTTGTTTTAATGATTTTTATTGTTGTTTATATTTAACGTGTAGTTATGTGTGTAAAAAATGTATGTATGCACATTTAGCTATATATCTATATTTATCTAAGTGTGTCTATATGCATGTATATGTTTGTATTTGTGTGTGTATATATGTGCATATAGATATGTTTTATGCATATACATGTGTGTATGTGTATGTATATGTTAATGTGTATGTATGTATTTGTGTATGTATAAGTGTATGTGTATATGTGTGTGTGCATATGTATGTGTATGTGTGTGTATATGTGTGTATGTGCATGTGTATGTGTATAAGTTTATCATGTATGTATGTGTGTGCATGTGTATGTGTGTGTATGTGTATGTGTATGTATAAGTGTATGTGCATATGTGTATGTATGTGCATGCATATGAGTGTGTATATGTATGTATGTGTAAGTGTATCTGTGTATGGGTGTGTATGTGCATGTGTATGTGTATGTGTGTGCATATGTAGGTGCATGTGTATGTGTGTGTATGTGCATATGTATGTATGTGCATATGTAGGTGTAAGTGTATGTGCATATGTGTATGTATGTGCATGTATATGAGTGTATATATGTATGGATATGCATATGTATGTGTAATTGTATGTGCATATGTGTATGTATGTGCATGTATATGTGTCTATATGTATGTATGTGCATGTGTATGTGTAAGTGTGTGTATATGTATATATGTGCATGTGCATGTGTAAGTGTATGTGCATATGTGTATGTATGTGCATGTATATGAGTGTGTATATGTATGTGTGTGCATGTGTATATGTAAGTATATGTGCATATGTGTGTGTATGTGCATGTGTATGTGTCTGTATATGAATGTATGTGCATATGTATGTGTATGTGCGTATGTGTATGTATGTGCATGTATATAAGTGTGTATATGTATGTATGTATGTGCATGTGTATGTGTAAGTGTGTGTATATGTATGTATGTGCATGTGTATATGTTAGTGTGTATGTGTGTGTATGTGTATTTTCATGTATATGAGTGTGTATATGTATGTACGTGCATGCATGTGTAAGTATATGTGTGTATGTGCATGTGTATGTGTATGTGTGTGTATATGTATGTATGTGCATGTGCATGTGTATGAAATTGTACTTACAATAATTAGCCATATTTTATTCTTGGTGAAGTTCTTGAATAACTTGCAATAAAGAGAGTGAAAGAGAGAGAGAGAGAGAGATAGAGAGAGAGAGAGAGGAGAGATCAAAAGAGATAAGAAGAGAGAGAGACAGAGGGAGAGAGAGACAATATAAGAGAGAGAGAGAGAGAGAGAGAGAGATTAGAAAAGAGAGACATTCAAGAAGAGATCGTTGGAGCTCATAAATGCAGCACAGATCTAAACCTTGGAGATCTCTTTGATCAGTTGCATGTAAAATCACAATCGAAGAGCAATCTGACATTTTTTTTTTCCGCTTTATCAAGCTTGACCATCACATAAGCGATGTGCCATCATCGTGTATGCGATCATGCAATTTGCAGATAATCGATGCCCAACTGCCTTGCCTTAGCGATGCAAATTAGCATCGCATATGTGATGCTTACTTTTTAATTGCATAAGTGATGCTTATCTAGCAACACTCTCAGGAACATCACTAGAAACATCTAGAATGACATTGAAAATAACGTCGAGAATAATGTTGTGTATATGATGGTGCATCCTCGATGCTCGGCTTGATGAAATTCGTGATCATGTAGCAACAAAAATGTGTGCATTAACTATCGTTCTGCCCCCATATTCCTTGTAGTGTTGATTATATGCAATGGAATCAGTGATTCATTATGGAGTTGAACATGTCAGTACTTGCAGTTTTATGAGATTTTGACACTGGTCATATGCTCATTTTGCAAAGGATACTCTAGCAAAAATTTTCCAAATTTTTTGGTTTTGTCAACAATACAGTGGTCGATTTACTCCTAATACACTTATTGGTGTGAGTACACTTATTCTCAGATAATCCTTTTGGTTGGACATTACTATTCATTAATTCATTTTTTTGGAAGACGGTTGAATTCTCTCCCAGAATCTGAATTATCTCCTAGAATCTGGCACTTGGTCATTCTTCTTTGAGCCTTAATGGTGTTTGGACTCTTCTAGCTCCATTGTCATTCTATTCGGTTCTCTACCATCATGGCATCATAGGTCTCAGGCACATCTGGTGGATTAGGGTCTAGTGCCACTGTTCCGAGGAGGATCTATAACTTGCATGGCAAAGACCATTTTGAGATCCAAAAATTTGATGGCACAAACTTTGCTCTATGGAAGAATCATATTAAAGATGTGTTGATTCAGAGGAGGCAATGGAAGCAAGTAAATGGAATCTCAAAGAAGCTTGCTGACATGGATGAAGATGATTGGGATGAGTTAGATGAAATGGCCAGATCTACCATTCGATTGCACATGGAAAATAATGTTTAATTTACAGTATTAGACGATGAAAGTGCAGAGGAGCCTTGGAAGAAGTTATGCAATACATATGAAAAAGAGACGGCATCAAATAAAGTGTATCTGATGAGAAAGTTATATGACCTTTGCATGAAGGACACAGATAGTATTGTCGCTCATCTAAATGAGTTTGATGGCATATTCTCCCAGTTATAGGCTCAAAAAATGGATATGGATAATGAAATGAAAGCAATCTTGTTGTTACGCACCTTGCCATCATCATGGGATACGTTTTGCACAACTATTAGCAATAGTGCACTGGTGCTAAATTGGTTTATGATGACATATGTGGAGCACTCTTGAGTGAGGAGATTCATAGAAAATATATGGTTGGCACTCAGAGTGGAGATGCATATAATGTTCATGATTCTTACCAAGGAAAGAATTAGCAACATGGTAGGAGCAAGAACAATGAAAAGAATGGTCAACAAAATAAGAGTAGAGGTAAATCAAGGAAGAGGGATATCGAATGCCATTATTGTCTTAAGAAAGGATACATGAAGAAAGATTGTTATGCATTAAAGAACGCTAAAAGTGAAGGACAGAGTGTTGATGGGATTGTTAAACAACTACCTACACCATCTACTTTGACTATGAAGATTGAAGAAATTAATATATTTTTGATGATTGCTAATGTGTTATCACTTGACAGCATTGTGCCAACTGAGGCTCTTATGGTTGACTCCCTTTCCCACACATGGGTGCTAGATTCTGGTGCTTCTTTCTATGTGACACCACACAAAGAATGGTTCTCTGATTATGCAGCAAAGTCTCTTGGTACCATGAGACTTGGTGACTCTTACCAGTGTGACGTTGTGGGGATTAGAGATGTGATTGTGCCGTTCATTGATGGTTCAAAATTTGCTATGCATAGTGTATGCCATGTACCTCAGTTATCATGCAATTTTATGTCAGTTGATCAGCTTGATGACCTTGGTTACAATGTGGTCTTATATGCTCAGTCCTTTCACATATCAAAGGGCAATATGTTTATTGCAAAAGGAAGAAAAGTTGGCTCACTTTATCCTTTATTTGTAACATAGAAAGAACACTTGTTAGCTATTACTGAACAGCTCATAGCTTGTATTTGGCATGGCCATTTGGGCCATATATCATGTAGTGGAATGGAAAATCTTTCTCATTCTGGCTACTTACCTGTGTTATATTTCTCTGATTTTTCATTTTGTGAGCTTTGTCAATATGGAAAGAAAACTAGGAATGTGCACAAAATGCACATTGACTCTTCAATTCAGTCTTTCGATCTCGTTCATATAGATATGTGTGGACCTATGCCCACATGGTCATTAGGTGGTTTTCTTTATTTTGTCACTTTCATAGATGATGCTACTAGAAAAGTTTGGGTATATCCTATCAAAGCAAAGGATGAGGTATTTCCTACTTTTAGAAAATGGCTTGCTTCAGTTGAGACCGAAAAAGGAACTAAGCTTAAGGCTTCATGTTCAGATAATGGGGGGTGAGTATAACTCACATGAATTCAGCCTTTTTTGTCAATCTAGAGGAATTCATAGAGAGTTTACAGCTCCTTATAACCCAGTACAGAATGATGTTGCCGAAAGGATGAATAAAACTATTCAAGATAGAGTAGTTTCTGTGTTGGATCATGCAAAGATTTTACAAGGCTTTTGGTAGAAGTAGTATTGACTGCAATTCATGTGATTAAACTTTCACCTAGTAATGCCAAAGATTTGAAAGTGGCACAAGAGTTGTGGATAGGGAAACCACCATATTATGATCATCTTCAAGTTTTTGGGTGTGAAGCATATGTTCATATACCCAAGAATCTTAGACAAAAGTTGGACCATAAGTCAAAGAAATGCATTTTTCTTGGATATGGTAGAGAAGGACAAGTTGGATATTGCTTATGGCATCATGAAACACGATCAATGATCAGAAGTAGTGATGTCATTTTCAATGAGTCTAAGATGCATAAACAACCCATTAAGGAGGTTGAAGTCAGAAGAGTCGATTTTGAGGATACTAGTCCTCTAGTTAGCATGCATAAAAATGTTGCACATAGGGATGTTCAAGAGAATTTCCAATCAGATCGGTCTACAAATGTTCCTATTCAGTAATCATTGAGACACTCTACACGTGTCTCAGATCCACCTGATAGATATGTTCTAGGTTTGGATTTTGTTATGCTAACAAATGTTGGTTAGCCTTCTTGCTACAAAGAGGCTATGCAGACAACATATCATGTCAAGTGGGAGCATGCCATGAAGAGTGAGTTGGATTCTATTGACAAGAATGGTATTTGGGATTTAGTACCTTTGCCAAAGGGTAGGAAAGCTTTACCATGTAAATGGGTATATAAGTTAAAATTCATATCAGATAGTGCTTCTCCAAAGTAGAAAGCATGACTTGTTGCAAAGGGTTTTAAGCAACAACATGGTGTTGATTTCAAGGAAATATTCTCTCCAGTGGTCAAGATGACTACCCTACACATGTTGCTTGGATTCATTGCAATGGAGGACTTAGAGCTACTCCGAATGGATATGAAAATTGCTTTCTTGCATGGAGGTCTTACAGATGAGATCTATATGGAACAACCAGAGGGTTGTGTAGTTCTTGGCAAAGAAAGTGTAGTTTGTAAGCTCAAGAAGAGCTTAATATGGACTTAAACAGTCCCCTAGACAATGGTACCAAAAGTTTGATGCTTTTATGAAATCTAAAGGCTATTCTTGAAGCAATGAGGATCATTGTCTCTACACAAAGAGATGCTCATATGGCAGCTTGATACTTTATGTTGATGATATGTTGATTGTTGGGAAGTCCTCTTATGACTTGTCAATTCTCAAAAAGAAGTTGAGTCAGACATTTGATATGAAGGACTTGGGGGATGCCAAACATATTCTTGGCATGCACATTACTCATCATAGGAGTCAAAGATGCATATGCTTGTCTCAAAGTGACTGCATATCCAAAGTACTTCACAAGTTCAATATGCAGGGTGGAAAGGCATTGAGTACAGCTTTACCCACATATGTGAAATTGAGCAAGGATGATTCCAAAAGTGATTAGTAAACTTCCTATCCTGATAAAAAATGATGTCTAAAGGAAGGCCATATAACCAGTATAGGTTCTCCACAAATAGCCTAGCCAATTCAAGTGTCTTCACTGTACTACATGTCTGAATGAACCTAGCCATTTTGGTTAACCTATCCACACACACAATCACCCACACTGAGTCATTCCCTCTCTATGTCTTAGGTAATCCTACTATAAATTCCATGGAGAAACTCTCCCACTTCCCATTGGGAATATCCGATGAATGAAGTAGTCCTCCAATCCTCAACTTTTTAGCTTTATTGACTTTGCATTCAATGCATTTAAGCACATACTCTAGGATGTCCTTATGAAGTCGTGAACAATAAAACTTCCTCTTAACAAGTTCATAAGTCGTCTTAACTCCTGGGTTTCCCACAGTAGGTGTGTAATGACACACATATAATATGTGCCATCTCATCTGAAAGCATTTAGGGACACATATCTTACCTTTATACAACACATATCCATCACAAACACTATAACTCTTCCACTTGAATCCTTCTTGAGTACCCATCAATAGTTCATCCTTAGTGGAAACCCACGTATCACAATCCCCTTTCTCTATGGCTTCCCAAATCTTGGAATATGTAGGATCAAGTCTACATTTCCCTCTGATGGACTCAAGTAGATCACTAGTGATCTGAGTAAAACTTAGTGCATTGAGCATAGGCATGTGGCTAAGCAGGTCAACCACCCCATTAAAATTTCCCTTCCTATACCCAAGCTCATAATCAAACTCTTCAAGGGTCTTTGCCCAACATGCCTTACAACCTTTAAGGTCTGTTTGATTAGAGAGCCACTTAATGCTCTCTTGATCAAACACTATCATAACTTTGGCACCATATAAATATGCCACTTCTTCAAAGCATGAACAATTACATACAACTCCTCATAGATGGAGTAACTCTTCTAAGTAGGTTCTAGCTTTTTGCTCTCAAATGCCACTCGTCAAACATCCTGAACTAAAACTACTTCTATAGCAAATTTGTTCGCATCAATCTCAACCATAAAGGGTTTAATGGGATCTACTATATGCAAAAGTGGAATTGTTGTTCTCCCTAATGAAAGGTTTTCTCTTTTCCTTTAAGTTGTTTATCATCAAAACAAAAATTTGGCAAGATAGAATCTTTGATAGAATCTTGATAAACCAAAGAAGATCTAAAGCTCTTCCAGGCTCATGGGAGATGACCATTCCATAATAGCCCGTACTTTATCAAGATCCATCTAGATTCTATCTTGGGAGACCATATGCCCAAGGTATCTAACCTTTGTTTTGAAAAATTCACACTTTGATTCCTTGGCAAAGACTGAATTTTCACTCGACACTTGGGATACTTTCCTCAAGTGTTCCAAGTGTTCTTGTTCAGATCTACTACAAATCAAGATATCATCCAAAAAGTCTACTACAAATTGCCCTAGATATGGTTGTAGTACAATATTCATGAGCTTCATGAAAGTGGTGGGAGCATTGGTGAGACCAAAATGCATCACCAAAAACTCATAGTGCCCATACTTAGTCCTAAAAGCAGTTTTAGGAACATCATTTTCCCTAATCCTAATATGATGATATTCTGACCTAAGATCAAGCTTGGTAAAGAACCTAGTTTGATGTAATTGATCAAATATGTCTTCCAACCTAGTTTTGGAAACCTATTTTTTATTTTTACCTTATTTTATGCCCTATAATCTATACAAAGTCTCATAGATCCATCTTCCTTTTTTTTTACCAGGAGCATTGGTGATGCCCAAGGTGAGTTACTAGGTCTAATGAAGCCTTGGTATACAATAAAAATATAGCATGTACATGCTCAGAATGAAACAAACTATACAAATCTAATGATGAGATGAGAGGTGCATTGGGTACATCTCTCTCTCTCTCCCTAAATACAAATTTTACTTCCATTTTTTATGAATTCAAGAGTGTTGTCTTGGTAATTGCATTTAAGTGTGTCTTCAAACCCCCATAGCCACTCTCTACCTAAGAAAAGGTCTATCCTCCCCATATTTATTATTTGGAAGTCTACATGGCTAGTGTATCCCTATATCAGGACTTCTTAATTGGATGCCAAAGTGCATCCCATATCCTCTTATCTTCCCCTTGCGTCATAGATACTATGTATTTATGTGCATTGGACTATTGCAGAATTTTCAACTTCTTGATTAGAGCATAGGTTATAAAGTTATGTGTGGTGGAGTCATCTATCATGACTCTTGCCTTGGTCTCATAAACACTACCATGAAGCTTAACTAGGTCATGTGGTCTAAATTGAGGTGACCAAAATGACTAAGTCAAACACTAAGAGTGTTCTATATCCTTGTGCATCACTTCTAAATCCTTGTAGTTAGAATTGCCATGTATTGGAAGTGTCTGCACTAGGTGGACCACATTTTTGTCCTTGTTAGGGGTGGTACTAGTCCTTAGTCTTCCTTTCTTTTGTTCCCCCTTACAAATTGGATAGTTCCATTGTGCATGATTAGGAGACAGGCACCTAAAACATAGGTTTTCCCTCTTAGCCCTCTCATACTGCTTAATAGGTAACTTGGGACCTTGTGATCTTTGTTTCTTTACGAACATTTTGATTTTCCCCATAACTGTTTTCTTCTTAAACTTATTGGTTCTAATAAGGGGCCCATCCATAGGAGTGTATTGAGGATGGTTATGGTCCTCATAGATCTATGCATATTTGATTGCCTCTTCCAATGTTTTCGGTGTGTTTCTTCTTAGTTTTCTCTTTGTGGCCTTATCTAACATTTGACAAACCCCTTGGTCTTTTGAAAGTCACCCAACCCTTTAAGATTCAAAATGATCTCTCTGTAGCAGAATATGTAGTCAGACAATGGTCTACTTCTCTATGTAATCCTATGCCACCCGTTGCAATTCCTCTCTTCCTCATTCTTAGGAAGAAACTCTTTTAAGAAAAGATTTTCAAACTGAGTCCATTCAATGCAATTGGAATTCACCTCCTTGAGACACATCCACCACATATAAGCACGTGGGCCAAGCAAGAGACTTCCTTCTAGCACACAATACTCCGGTGGGGTGCCCTTCAATTGATGCAGGTCATTCCACTTTTGCAAGAAAGTGACTGCATCCTTATTTCGCTCATGGTCATCCCCTGTAAATGTTGGTGGTTTGAGATCTTTTAGGAGGGGAATCTCCCTAGAGATTTCTCCTTTGTGTTTACTAGGTAAGAGCATATCTTTCCTAGCCATCTTAGATGTATGAAGAGTAGGAATCTCTCTTTCCTTCCTAGCTAGGAAAGAGGTAGCCTGAGTTTCTAAAGATACCACCTGAGTCTTAATTTTTTCTATAAGATAATTCATGCTATCAATGACTATCTCTATCTTCAGAGTTTGGTCTTTGAGCTCATTGATTTTTTCGTGAGTCATAAACTCATCATGAAGCTCCGTATAGGAATACTCTTGATCTTGCTTGGCCTCTTGATCTTGCTCAACCTCTTCCATTCTATGATTTTCTAAATCCTCTAGATTTTGTTCCCTAGGTGGAAAAGTGTGTTCTAAAGGTTCTTTGTCTTTAGCTTCCATTTATAGAAAACGAGGCTCGAGAGCGATAACAAAGTTCCTATTGAAGCATGACAGAGAGATTTTGAACTATTAAAACTTCTCAAAATCAAGAACTATTTGATGCTCAGTGCAGCTTAGAAGTGTAGTTTTGAAAACAAAAATCTCTTCGATCGGATCTTGGAGCGCCACTGGCTATGATTTGGGGAAGTTCGCCATGTCACTTGAAGCTCATGCGTGAATACTTCTACGAGTAGGGAACTTATCCCATATGCTATGCTTTTATCAGAAAATCCAGAGTATAAGAGGTGCATCTCATTCTTCCTTCTTGACCAAAACAAATTAAAAAATGAGTTTTTTTGACTTAGGACACCTTCAAAGGTTTTAGCTTTAAGTTCTTCAAAATTATCAATCTTTTGATCGATTTTTAACTCTTTTCTTTTTAAGAGTGTCTAAACTCTTTTAGAGAACTAGTGATACTTCAATTGAAGCAAACCTAGATGGAGAAGTCAACTTTAACTTATCATCTTTGAAGATGGAATGTGTTCAACAAGATACTAAAGCATTTTATCGATGATTTGAGAGAGGTAAAATGGATTCTAAAAAACATTCTTGGAGTAAAACTAAAATATCATCCAACCACTAGTGTATTCTCAAATATTAGTGTGACAACTCACCGATCTTCTATTATAACACTTTTTTGATACTAAAAATATTAATGTTTCACCATATATTAATCATTTTCATGGCATGAGGATTGTTTTATCAAGCAATTCTGACAAGGCTTACATGATGATGTTAAGGACCTCCATAAGGTAAATATTTTGAAGGAATTCATGAGTCAGGCAATTGAATGTGATAACAACTTGTTTTAGAGAAAACAAGAGAAAACGGCTTTCATTTAGTTCCCAAACAATATATGTTGGAAGAATCTCAACTAGAACCCACACAATTGGATATCATCAAGGTCAAACAACTTACAGCAAACGAAGGAAATCATTAAAAAGATAATGAATTATGATTTTATTATGGATATCATGATCATACAATATTGAAATGTCCTAAGAAGAAGAAATAAGTTGGATTCAAGACTTCAACAATCACATCCCATATCAAAAGTATCATTATTAGAGTCAAAAGATAAAAGTTTCCTTTATGAAAATCATGCACTTGATTATGCACATAGATATACTACAAATCCTTTTGAAATTCATCATGGATATCCATCATCTTTATGTTCTAGTACCACATACCAAGAACTCTAGAAATAACAAGAGATATGAAGATTCAATTCCTAGAAGATCTTAAGGTCACATGGACACTCCTTGTGGAACTCATCTCTTGAGGGGGAGGTGATATCATGGACACAAAAAAAATCTTGAATTCTAGATTCATGTGATATATCATATCTCATGATTGGCAAAGAATT
Organism: Ceratopteris richardii; assembly: GCA_020310875.1. Classification (NCBI taxonomy): domain Eukaryota; kingdom Viridiplantae; phylum Streptophyta; class Polypodiopsida; order Polypodiales; family Pteridaceae; genus Ceratopteris; species Ceratopteris richardii. The sequence continues at coordinate 104,085,737 of CM035430.1, read as the reverse complement.
TAGCAAATTTAATATCATTATCTCATCCAAAGCATGCAAAAACCCTAAGAACGACTTACTTTCCATTTTTCGATATCCAAAGACCCTATTTTGAGTTTTGATATCATCATTTGTAACCACCCTTAAACACCTATATAAGGATGTTTTGCTCACATATATCCTCCATCTTGCCAATGTCAGTCTTGGGAGCTCAAGGATTCATGTTCTTCAAGCAAGTAATTTTCAAGTTCTAATTCTTGTTCTTGTCTAGCTCCTTGTTCTAGTCCTATCTAGTCTAGTTTCTAGACATCTAGTTTTTTCATACTATAATTCATAGTATGAGATCTTGCCTATTTCTTTCTTTCACCTAGTCTATATTCATGAAGGGGTATCTTGTATTTCTAGCATTGTGTTTCATACCTACAATCTCCAGTTGTGGGATTGTTTGTATCCTCTCTAGTTTGGTTATTCATATCTATTAGTCTTGAGTTGTGGGACTTCTCGTATCAACTCTATATTCTTTATTGTTTCCCGTATAATAATCTTGTAATCATAACCATATTTCATTAATCTTGTTTATTTAAGTAGAAGAAATATATATATGATCCCTATATGGGTTTCTTCAATACTTGGATTATAGGGGTAGTGAGGACTATTCTAAGAGGTAATTGTGACAAACGTAGATGATATTACTTGCACACAAACTTGGATGCTGAATGACTAGATGGAAGAAGAACTTAGACAAAAAAATCAAGATAGAAATTTAATATAAGAGATATAGAATGAGTATTCATGAATGATTAAATATGATTTATAGATAGAAAATCATTGTTACAGCCTATAACAGGTATTCAACATGCCTTGCTTTGAAGTGGCGAGACGAACCCGTGGTGCACTGACTCTTCTACTTTCACAAAGGCTTTCGAACGAGCCTTATAGGTTGAACTTACATGAGAGAAAACTTACCTATTCAATATGTTCTTTGGGTAGAAAGAGATGGAGTAAGAGCTCTCAAAAAGATGTAGAACCAATACATATGGGGTTGATCCTATAGGAAGTAGAACATGTCGGGGAATTCTTAAGGGAGAAAGAGTTCTTGGAAACAAAGCTGGTCAAATGCTTGCAACAACAATCTCATGGTTCTTACTGGCTCCTTCTACAATTGTGAATTTTGTTGATCTATCTACAGCTCTACCTTGCCCTACCAATTATTAGACCCTAAGCATCTTCTCCAAGCAGCGTTCTGGTATCACTTTCTCTCAATCACTCGATCCAACAAGCTCTATACTTTGTGCTCAGACTTTCTCATTATCCTAAACTTCTAACAAGAACGAATTGTCGCATCTATGTCTATCTTAATATCCATCTCTATCTGTCACTCTCTATGCCACTCTATCAATGCATATTTGTGTCTGTCTTGTTCTCCATATAAATGTATATTGCTCATGCTCTTTGGTCTTCTTATATAGAGGAGAGAGACATGGTTTGTCAAGCATCTTCATGGCTCTCATTGACAATGCCTCATCTTGTACCATCATGATTCAAGGTGCCATTGTAGTTATGCACGGGTGAGATCATGAGGGAATATCCTTCGAGATTGGTGCCTCCATCCAAGGAGGCATAGTAGGTGAGAAGAGGATCATTGGTGTGGGAAGGATGGGATATTTGTTAAGAGGGTGGATTTTATCAGTCCTAGTGGGATTGTGGATGCCCTCAAAGTTTTTTAGGAAGGGAAGGCGTAATTAGAATGAGTCTTGCAAAATAAAAGATTTGGTGAGGGGGTCCACTTTGCACGAATAGACATGTCAGGGATTCTATAGATGCCCACCAACAATGGATGCTCCATCCCAAAGAAAACCAAAAAATGAGTTCGCAAGGAAAATTTTTTACGATGACCGAAACAAAATGGGCCACTCGAGACTTATTGAGCGGCAAAATTGATAATTGGTCAACGTGGATGAAGATTAGAATGAGGTGGAACAAAGATGTTGGAGTTAGACGTCTACAGAAGCACACGAACAACACAAGGAAGAAGAAGAAGAAGCTTGGAGCACAACACACAATGTTGAATGTATTACCACTAGAATGTACAAAAAATAAGTATCCCGTTAGGGCAATAAGCGTATATACAAGCTGGGGGAAAAACCTTCTAAAGAGGGAAAAAAGACCCCCGGTGCTCCTAGAGTGTTCACACATATCACTACCTAAATATATCAACGAATCCCCCCTGGGAGTGATGCGGTGAACAAGGAGTTGGCACTCATGTATAAGGAAGTGCCAAGCTACGTGGAATCAATCCACAAAAGGAAGTAAGCCCAAAGCTTTGTGGAAAGCTTCAAACTTCTCCCTAGGCAAAGCCTTTGTAAAAAGGTCTGCAATGTTCTCCTATGTGGGCACATATGCCAAGCTGATCTCCCTCACATAATGATAATGCACCTCAATCTGCTTAGTGCGAGCATGGAACATAGGGTTCCTTGCAACTGCCAATGTGCTCTGACTGTCAGTGAAGATGGTGGTGGCAGAAGACTGGCCAACATGCAAATCAGCCATAAGGTGTCTAAGCCACACACACTCAACAGACGTTGTGAAAGTTGCCCTATACTCAGCCGCATAACTAGAAGTGGCCACAGTAGGTTGCTTCTTGCTCAACCAAGATATACATGAGCTACCAAGCATGAAGCAAAAGCCACTGGTGGACACACGAGTGTCATAGCAACCAGCCGAATCACTGTTAGAAAAAGCATGCAAATTTGGCGGTAGTGATCCCCCCCTTGGGACAACAAATTGAATATCTGGTCGAGTAATGCATAAGTAAATCAAGCATGCAACAGCCTGCTGATAGAGAATAGCATCAAATGCATCTCCAACATCATGAAGACTCAATCATAGACCTGTCTCCATAGGAGTGGCAACAGGCCAGTAGTCTTCAAGGCCAAAACGCTACAATAATGTGTCAATATATTTCATTTGACACAAAGCTATTCCACCATCAACTTGCATAAACTGAATGCCCAAATAGCGATGCAAGTGCCCCAAATCAGACATCTCAAATAAGGCATGCAAATCAGCCTTAAAATCAGCAATATGCATGTCATGAGGACCAGTGAGCAGCATGTAATCAACATATACCACAATGATCAAAAGCACATCATTACCACGCTTAACATATAAGGTGCTTTCAGTTGGACTGTTCTCAAAACCATGTGCAATCAGATAGGCATGTATCTTTTCATACCAAGCACGTGGTGCTTGCTTTAAACCATATAATGTCTTCTTTAACTTGCACACCTAGTTTTCATGCCCTTTTTACACAAAGCCATGGGGCTGAAAAACATACACTTCTTCATGCAAGTCACCATTAAAAAATGTTGTTTTAATGTCCAATTGATGTACATTCCAACCATGATGAGCTGCAAGTGCACATATGCTACGAACAGTAGTCATTCGGCAAGTATGAGCAAAGGTTTCATCAAAATCAATGCCTCTTTGATGTGCATAACCCTTTGCAACAAGACAAGCCTTATACATGTCAATTGTTCCATCAGGTTTGCACTTTCGCTTGTATACCCACTTAGTGCCAATCGCCTTCTTGTTAAGAGGCAAGTCACATAAAGACCAAATGGTACCATTTTTCATGATAGCATCATATTCAGATTGCATTGTAGCCATCTAATGTTCTAAATTTTATGCTTCATCAAACGAAATAGGTTAAGTCTCATCACAGAGACTAGAGGCAGCCATAGCATAGCAATCTGATGCAAAAGAGGCACTATGAGAGCATGACCGAGTACAATATGACAAAGATGCATCTAATTTGTTGTCACGCAAAGTCTGCACCAACCATTTTGGCATAGTTTTTGTCTGCTCAGTATCAGCTCTCTCATCAACAAGTGCATCATGTAAATCTGCATCAGAAATGGAATGATCCGCATCATCACATGAAACCTACAAAGGCTGAGAAGTTGCCTCATTAGGACCAACACTAGACTATCCACGTGTAAAAAGAGGAAGCAAAGTATCATACATGTCTTTGGAGCTAAGAGATTTCTTCTTAGTACATGAAAGCAATGAATGGCATCTTCCACAAAAACAACATCATGGCTAACCAAAATGCATTTAGACTATGGATGATACAGACGATAGCCTTTATTTTTAGAACTGTATCTAACAAAAATACATTTTACTACTTTATCATCCAATTTTTTGTGATGTTGTTCAAGCACTAATGCATATGCCAGACAACCAAAAACACACAGATGAGCAACAGATGTCTTGCGAAGCCTCATATGGAGTGATAGACTGCAGTGCTTTAGTGGGACACCTGTTCAGTACATATGCTGCACACATGACAACCCCAAGCCAGAAACTATGTGATAAAGCCTGACTCTTGACCATACACCTTGCCATCTCCATGAGTGACCCGTTCTTTCGTTCATAAACTCCATTCTATTGAGGTGTATACGACACTGTACACTAATGTTTTATCCCACGTTCAACCAAAAATGTATTAAAATAAGAAGACATATATTCCCCCCCTTGATCAAAATGGAGGGTGCCCATTTTAAATCTCGATAGATTTTCAGCCAAAGCTAGAAACTCTTTGAAGCACATAAATACTTCAAACTTTGCCTTCAATGGATATACCCATGCATGCCTGGAAAAGTCATCGATGAAATTCACGAATTAAACAATCTTTTGGAAAGGAAGAACATTGTATTTTTCCCAAAATACAGCCTTCACATACATGTTTACCAGGTGCCTCAAGTTTGGGCAAAGAGGACACCATTTCAGATTTCTGCAGGCATAGCAGACTAGCAAAATTCAGATGACCAAAGCATGCATGCCAAAGATTTGCATCTGACATAGCGTGAGAATCATGTACTGCATATGCCAAATCATTTACAAATCTTTCATAGACTATGAGATTATACAGCCCATGACATAAAATGCCAAAAGCAATAATGACATCACCATTTGACATATCATGAACTGTACATCTGTCATCAACAAATTTCACAACCAAGCCAATTTTGGCTAATGTAGAAACTGATAATAGATTTTTCTTAATCCCTGGCACAAGCAAAGCATCTGACAAAGTGAAAGAACTACCATCAACAATAATCAAAATGATCTTACCAAATCCCAACTGTATTTCTTGTAGGGGCAGGCTCGAGTGAAGAGAAGAAACTGCGCTGCGAGGTAATATGTTTGGTTGCTCCACTATCAAAGTACCAAATATCTGAGTCTACTGCACACATGCACTGCTCATGAGAAGATGGGTCAAAATTGCAAACAATAGTAAATGCCCATTCTTCTTCCTGCACAAGATTAGCAGGTTCTGTTTTCAGTGTGGAGGCCTCTACAACAACCATTCCAACCTTTTTCTTCTTTGCCTCTTTAGCATCTAGTTTTGGATAGCTTTATAGTATTTGCAAAACAATTTCTGATTTTTTGATTTCTTCTCATCTTTGTCTTCCTTCTTTGAATGTGCAACATTTGCAGATTTTTGCTTACTAGTAGAAGAGCTCCATTTACCTTTGCCCTTCTGACTAGCCAGGAAAGCTTGATCTGCAAGATGCATAATCGACATGTTCTGCCTAGACTAGAACTTGGAGAAGCTTGTAGGAGGTAAAAAAGTGTGTTTCGAAGCGATGAATTTTGGACTAGCCAACTGGCACAAGACCAGCCCTTGAGCTTATGGAGACTCAAATAGACCTTATAGGCATGCGATAAGTGCAAAGAAATGCACTATGTATTTTGGAGCATCAATGAGAATGAGTCGATACAAAACAAATAGGTTCGCGGGTCGACTAGCTCAAAAAACTTACTATCTATGGAAGAGACAATGAACTTCAAATGCCCATAGCAACCAGCCTGATTAGAATTAGAAAAAATCCTTTTATGGGAGTGATACAAATAGGGTTAAGTGTATATAATGCACAAAATTATAAGGAATAAGCAAAATATGCTATAGGAATGAATCAGACACTCAACGGTGGTACCTCTTATTTTTCAGGAATATGTAGAGATTGACCCCAAGACAGAAAAACTAAGATTTCTTCCAATTTACTGAACCAAATGCTTTGAAAGTCTATAGGCATAAGACAGATACTAATAAATTTCCAACGAGCCATCTTACACTCAATTTGGGGCTCTAGAAAGAGAGCAGCAACCTCTCAAAGATTACTATTGGCGAAGAAGATGCAGAAAATTGAAGGAGCAAGACAATGATGGTCACAAGTGTATGTATATTGCTTCCATGTATTGTAAAAGTGATTTCATGTCTTTATATAGACCCTAGGAGTGTTCCAAAACTTCTAAAAGTGGATTTTGAATTCAAATGAAGGTGGGAATGGTTGTTGGAGGGAATCAATTTACTTTCCTATAATCTTGGAAAAGTGAAGATCTAGTTTGATCTACTTTTAGGTGATTGATTGCTTGATTTACTGCAACTCAACCATAAAAAATTCATGGGATTTAGGCTCTATCTTTCTACTTTTACATGTGTAAAGCTCAAGGCTTTTACAATGGTAAAACATCCATGAAAAATCTTTTTAAAAAATACAATAAGTGAGCATAAGAAAAAGAACTCTCCAACGGATATTCTTTCGACACGATAGCCTTTGATGTAGATCAAATCCACCTCAAGCATAGTGTAAGCTTGATGTTCCAACAACTCTCCCTCAAGCTAAAGTATGCTTGAGTCTTCATTCTCTGATAGGGTTAATACCTACCATAGCTTTGAATCTACAAAGTTTTATTCCATCAAGTGCCTTTTTCATCATATTTACTACTTGCTTTTCAGTAGGAACAAAAGAAATGTCAATCTCCTTTTCCATGAGCTTCTCCCTGATGAAGTGGTAATGCACTTCTATGTGTTTGGTTCTTGCATGGAAAATAGGGTTTGCCGCTAGATGCATGGAACTTACATTATCTCCAAATATGTGAGGTTTGGAACTCACAAGTCCCAAATCTATATACAATGCCTTTAACCATATTGCCTCTTGAGTCTCTATGGTCAAGCCTATGTACTCTCCTTATGTCGACGATAAAGCAATTGTTGGTTGCTTCTTGGAACTCCATGACACTAGCTTCGAACTTGCAAATGCTAAGTAACCAGAAGTACTTCTTCTATCATCCTTTGCTCCTGCCCAATCTGCATCTGAATAGATTTTGATATACAAATCTAAAGAGTAAGGATAGAATATACCTTTGTTGATTGTACCTTTGAGATACTTAAGTACTCTCTTAGCTGCACCCATGTGGTGTCTTCTTGGCGAGTGCATGAATTGACTAAGCACTCCCACACTATATGAGATGTTTGCCCTTGTATGAGTAGCATATATCAAGCTACCTAGCAAGCTTTGATATTCTTTAGTGTCTTCAATTTCCTCACCTTCATAAACACTAAGTTTATGATTCATCTCCAAAGGTGTATCTGCAGGTTTAGTGTTCTCCATTTTGAACTTGAGAAGTAGATCTTGAATGTATCTTCTCTGAGTCAAATACATTCCTTCATCTGTGTATATCACCTGCATACCTAGGAACTATGTGAGCTTACCTAGGTCACTGATTTTTAACTCCTCTTGCATGTGTCTCTTGATCCTTTGAATGCCATTTAGATCATCACCTATCACAATAATATCATCTACATATATAAATAGATAGATAACCTCTTCATGATCCCTTTTGATGAATAGAGAAGGATCTAAGTTGCTTGCTTTGAACCCTTGATCTTGAAGATATGTAAACAACTTGTAATTCCAAGCTCTAGGAGCTTGCTTCACTCCATACAATGCTTTCTTAAGTCTGCAAACATAAGATGGATGATTAGGGTCTTCAAAACCTGGTGGTTGTGACATGTATACCTCTTCACTTATCCAACCATTTAAGAATGCATTTTTCACATCAAGTTGGAGGAGTCTCCAATTCCTTGCAGCAACTACACTTATCAATGTCCTGATTGTAGTCATCTTTGCAACTGGTAAGAATGTTTCCTCATAGTCTATACCATGATTTTGTGAGCATCCTTTGGCAACTTATCTTGCCTTGTACCTGAAAATTGATCCATTTGAATTTCTTTTAACTTTATATACCCATCTACAACCAATTACCTTTTGATTCGGCAACATTGGAACCAAATCCCAAGTGTCCATCTCCTTCAATGCATATATTTCTTCTTTCATGGCCTTTTCCCAATTAGGGTTTCCCTTTGCCTTTTCATATGTTGAGGGTTCCTTTGAAATAGAGTCTTTTGCCAAGTAGATTGAATGCTTCATAACAAATGTGCAATCATATCCATACCTTTTTGGTTGTTTCTTCTCTCTTGCTGATCTACTAGGTGCTTGAGCATTCTCCAACCTCTTGCATCTTTTGCTTTGCCTCTTGACTTCCATAGCTTGTAATCCTTTTCCCTTTCATCTTGATCATCATCTATATCACTTCTTGGATCCTGGACCTATGTATCATGCTTGCTTCCTAATTGATGAGAATCAGAATCAAGATCATATGGTAGAGTTACCTTTTGTTTGTCTTCATCATACCAAGACTTGTGTTCTTCAAACACAACATCTCTACTTGTAGTGAATTGCTTGGTTGAAGGATTATAGAACCTGTAACCCATCTGAGTTGAATCGTATCCAATAAACACTGCCTTTGTTGCCCTTTCATCTAGCTTACCTCTTATTTGAGATGGTACATGAACATAAGCTAAACAACCAAAAACCTTGCAATGTCCAAGACTAGGTTTTCTTCCATGCCATGCTTCATAAGGAGTCATACCTTGAAGTGATTTGGATGGTAATCTATTGGCAAGGTACACAACAGTTGAAATAGCTTGTGCCCATAGATAATGTGGCAACTTCTTCTCTTCAAGCATTGTTCAGGTTGATCCAACCAATGTCTTGTTTCTCCTCTCTGCAATTCCATTTAGTTGAGGAGAGTACCTAGTAGTCACTTCCCTTTTGATACCTTTGTCCTGCAAGAACTCATCAAAATCTTTGGAGAAGTATTCTCCCCCTCCATCAGATCTGAGCTTCTTGAGTGATTTACCTGTATGATTCTCCACATGTGCGAGATACTTTTTGAAGCAATCAAACACTTCATTATTACTCTTGATAAAGTATAGAACACTCCATCTACTATGCTCGTCAATAAATGAGACATAATACCTTGATCCTACCAATGAAGGTTCTTGACTTGGTCCCTATACATCTATATGTACTAAGTCCAATAAGTTGTTGTGGATGTAGCCTTTGTGGTTGAATGGTTGTCTTTGTGCCTTCCCAATCTGACATGCATCACACCTGTTGATCATGTGTTGCTTTGATATGTTCAGCAGTCCTAGAACACTTTGATCCCTGCATATATCCTTCAAGGTTCTTTCATTCACATGAGCAAGTCTCTTATGCCACACTTCAAGCTCACTTAGGGTTTGAGACCCAAATTTGAATAGAGCTATGTTCTTGGTTTCTCATACTTCAAAAGTAAAGATCCTACCATGCTTCTCACCTCTGACTATCTTCTTGAAGCCTTGACATGGATCTTCAACAAAAGCTCCATGTTGGGTGAACCTAAATTGCAAGCCTTTTTCAACTATTTGGCCTACACTTATTAGGTTTTTAGTGATAGTGGGTACATAGAGAACCTTACTCAGAATGTTTGTCCTTCCATTGGAAGCTTTGATATTACTAACCTTCTCCACATTGTGCTTTGTGTCATCCCCTATTTGCACTTCATGTCTATGCTTTGGACTTTCCAAATCAGATAGAAGACCAATGTTGCCTGCAACATGATTTGAATATCCTGAATCTATGTAGAAAAAATGGTCATCTTCTTCACCATCTTTGTGGCTTAGATTCGTGAGAAGCAATGAGTCTTCATGTGGTTGATCTTCTGAATAATTGTTGTAGTCCCTTCTGTTATAGCCTCTATTGTTATTGTTGACCTCTGCCTCTATTGCTGCCAAATCCACCTCTTCCACTTCCTTTTTGGGTCTTCCCATTGAACCAGCAGTTCTGAGTGGTGTGGTTGGTCCTATCATAGATGGCACAAGGTTGAACATTCCGACCTTTGGCTTTGTCTTGCTTTGGTTTTTTTTTCTTCCCTTTCCACTTGCTCTTGCTTACGAAGTTGGCTTGGGAAGTCTCTTCTTCATCTTCTTCTTTCTACTTGCCTTTCTGCTTCTTATCCTTCTTATCTGCATATAGAGCACTAGTTGAATTACCATGATAGGAGTTAACTTCCTTTATGCTATTGTTTTCTTCTTGATTGAAGAGTTGACCAAGAAAGATGTTGAAGTCTGGAGTTTGCACATCCATGATGAGATCGTAAGCCGTGGTGAAAGATTGCCATTGCTTATCACTTTGAATGAAGTTGAGAATTTTCCTCATGATAGCCTCTTCTTCAATCAGCTCTCCAATGGATGCTAACTGATCTACAACCTCCTTGACCTTGGTAACAAACTCTGTGATGGTTTGTTTAGGTGTCTTCTTCATTTGGTTGAACTCGTTCCAAAGATAATTCTTTCTTGCTTTGGTACTAGCAGAAAACAAAGTCTCAAGGGCATCCCAAGTCTCTTGAGATGTCTTGCATCCTCTAATATGTGGTAATAGAAAGTTAGAGATAGAGTTTAGTATGTACGTTCTTTCTTGAGCATCCCTTGCACACCAAAGTGTGAGCTTATCTATCTCCTCTTGTGTAGGCCCTCCTTTGGATCTTGGATAGGCAAAGCTTCATCACCTACTACAATTCCATAAAGATTTCTACCTTGCAAATAGGCCTCCATTCTGATTTGCCAAGCCACATAGTTGTGTCGATCAAGCTTCTCGATCATTGAGGGAAATCCGTCACCCATCTTGATCTAGCTCCTCAAATTGAAAGAATTTGGAGAAGCTTGTAGGAGATAGAAAAGTGCATTTCGAACTGATGAAGTTTGTTCTAGCCATCCGGCACAAGACCAACCCTTGAACTTATGGAGAATCAAATAGACCTTATAGGCATGCGATAAGTGCAAAGAAATGCACTATGTACTTTGGCGCATCAATGAGAATGAGTCGATACAAAACAGATAGGTTCGCGGGTCGACTAGCTCAAAAAACTTACTATCTATGGAAGAGACAATGAACTTCAAATCCCCATAGAGACTAGCATGATTAATGGTAGTGATACACATATGGTTGAGTGTATATAATTTACAAAAGTGTAAGGAATAAGCAAAATGTGCTATAGGAATGAATCAGACACTCAATGGTGGTACCTCCTATTTTTCAGGAATATGTAGAGATTGATCCTGAGATATAAAAACTAAGATTTCTTCCAATTTACTAAACCAAATGCTTTAAAGTTTTATATTCATAAACTAGACACTAATACCTTTCCAATGAGTCATCTTGCACTCAATTTGGAGCTCTGGAGAGAGAGCAGCAGCCTCTGCAAGATTACTATTGGCAAAGAAGATGATGCAGAAAATTGAAGGAGCAAGACAATGATGGTCACAAGTGTATGTATATTGCTTCCATGTATTGTACAAGTGATTTCGAGTCTTTATATAGACTCTATGAGTGTTCCACGACTTCTACAAGTGGATTTTGAATTGAAAGGAAGGTGGGAATGGTTGTTGGAGGGAATCAATTTACTTTCTTACAATCTAGGAAAAGTGAAGATCTAGTTTGATCTACTTTTAGGTGATTGATTGCTTGATTTACTGCAACTCAACCATCACAAATTCGTGGGATTTAGGATCTATCTTTCTACTTTTACATGTGTAAATCTCAAGGCTTTTACAATGGTAAAATATCCATGAAAAATCTTTTTAAAAAATATAATAAGTGAGCATAAGAAAAAGAACTCTCCAACGGATATTCTTTCGACGCAATAGCCTTTGATGTAGATCAAATCGACCTCAAGCATAGAGTAAGCTTGATGTTCCAACACAAATGACAAGGCATTTGGATTGCCTTTCATCATCAAACAAAGAGTAGAAACAAAACTCTGATATGAGTCAGGAGGACCATTCAGAACGGTCTGCACAAGTGAGCTATCTGGTATAACTTCATCAACAGAAATCAAATGTTCTTTCAAATCTTGATCTTTGTGAGAAAACTGTCCATAGAGTCACCTTCATTCATGTGCTCACTCTCCAATTCTTTTCAGAGGTAAGCAACACTAGCGTCATTCCTAGCCTGGTACAATGTGGTAAGTGTATCCCAAGCATCCTTAATTGTTCTGCAAGAGCGAATGTGAGGAATAATGGCACATTTGATAGAGAAAGCTATCAATGCATGTGCCTGAGCATCTTGTTGGACTTAGACGTCTATAGAAGCACACGAACAGTACAAGGAAGAAGAAGAAGCTTGGAGCACAAAACACAATAATGAATGTATTACTAGAGAATGTACAAAGATAAGTAGCCCATTAGGGCAATAGGCGTATATACAAGCCGGGGGAAAAAAAACCTCCTAAAGAGGGAAAAAAGTGCCCCGACGGTCTACCTAAATATATCAACAAATCCCCCCTGGGAGTGATGCGGTGAACAAGGATCTGGCACTCATGTATAAGGAAGTGCCAAGCTATGTGGAAATCACTCCTTAAAAGGAAGTAAGCCGAAAGCTTTTTAGAAAGCTTCAAACTTCTCCCTAGGCAGAGCCTTCGTGAAAAGGTCTGCAATGTTCTCCTATGTGGGCACATATGCCAAGCTGATCTCCCCAGTAGAGAACCTCTCCCTAACACAGTGATAATGCACCTCAATGTGCTTAGTGCGAGCATGGAACACAGGGTTCCTCGCAACTGCCAATGCGCTCTAACTGTGGTGGTGGCAGAAGACTGACCAACACCCAAATCAGCCATAAGGCATCTGAGCCACACACACTCAACAGTCGTTGTGAAAGCTACCCTATACTCAGCCTCACAACTAGAAGTGGCCACAGTAGGCTGCTTCTTGCTCAACCAAGATATACATGAGCTACCAAGCATGAAGCAAAAGCCACTAGTGGACACATGAGTGTCATAGCAACCAGCCCAATCGAAATAAAAAAAAGCATGCAAATTTGGCGGTAGTGATCCCCCCTTGGGATAAAACAACCCAAGTAGTTGAGTACCACTCAAGTAGCGAAAGATGCACTTAACCGCCTACCAATGCTTGAATCCTGGGCAATGCATAAACTTGCTCATCTGTGAGACAGCAAACTGAATATCGAGCCGAGTAATGCATAAGTAAATTAGACATCCAACAACCTACTGATAGAGAACAACATCAAATGCATCTCCAACATCATGAAGACTCAATTGTAAGCTTGTCTCCATAGGAATTGCAATAGGCTTACAGTCTTCAAGGCCAAAACGCTGCAATAATGTGGCAATATATTTGTTTGACACAAAGCCATTCCACCATCAACTTGCATAAACTGAATGCTCAAATAGTGATGCAAATGCCCCAAATCAGACATCTCAAATGAGGCATGCAAATCAGCCTTAAGATCAGCAATATGCCTCTCATGAGGACCAATGAGCAGCATGTCATCAACATAAACCACAATGATTAGAAGTACATCATTAGCACGCTTAACATATAAGGTGCTTTCAGTTGGACTATTCTCAAAACCATGTGCAATCAGATAGGCGTGTATCTTCTCATACCAAGCATGTGGTGCTTGCTTTAAACAATATAATGCATTCTTTAACCTGCACACCTGATTTTCATGCCCTTTTTGCACAAAGCCACGGGGCTGAAAAACATACACTTCTTCATGCAAGTCACCATTCAGAAATGCAGTTTTAATGTCCAACTGATGTACATTCCAACCATGATGAGCTGCAAGTGCACAGATGCTCCGAACAGTAGTCATATGGCATGTAGGTGCAAAGGTCTCATCAAAATCAATGCCTCTTTCCTGTGCATGACCCTTTGCAACAAGCCTAACCTTATACCTGTCAACTGTACCATCCGGTTTATGCTTCAGCTTGTATACCCACTTAGTGCCAATGGCCTTCTTGCCAGCAAGTAAGTCACATAAAGACCAAGTACCGTTCTTCATTATAGCATCATATTCAAATTGCATAGCAGCCATCCAATTTTCTGAACTTTGTGCTTCATCAAATGAAACAGGCTCATTCTCATCACAGAGACTAGATGCAACCATAGCATAGTTATCTGATGGAAAAGAGGCACTATGAGAGCTTGATCGAGTACGATATGATAGAGGTGCATCTAATTTGTTGTCATGCAAAGTTTGCACCAACCATTTTGGCATAGTTTTTGCCTCCTCAATGTCAGCTCTCTCATCAACAAGTGCATCATGTAAATCTGCATCAGAAATGGAATGATCTGCATCATCACATGAAATGTGCAAAGACTGAGAAGTTGCCTCATTAGGACCAGTACTAGACTGTCCACCTGTAAAATGAGGCAGCAAAGTATCATACATGTCTTTGGAGCTAACAGATGTCTCCTTAGTACATGAAAGCAATGGCTGAATAGCATCTTCCACAAAAACAACATCATGGCTAACCAAAATGCGTTTAGTCTGTGGATGATACAGACGATAGCCTTTACTTTCAGAATTGTACCCAACAAAAATACATTTTACTGCTTTATCATCCAATTTTTTACGATGTTGTTCAGGCACTAATGCATATGCCAAACAACCAAAAACACGCAGATGTGCAACAGATGGCTTGCGATCATGCCAAGCCTCATATGGAGTGATAGATTGCAGTGCTTTAGTGGGACACCTATTAAGTACATATGCTGCACACATGACAACCTCAAGCCAGAAACTATGTGGTAAAGCCTGACTGTTGACCATACACTTCGCCATCTCCATGAGTGACCTCTTCTTTCGTTCAGCAACTCGATTCCGTTGAGGTGTATACGGCACTATACACTAGTGTTTTATCCCATATTCAGCCAAAAATGCATTAAAATCAGAAGATATATATTCCCCCCTCGATCAGAACGGAGGGTGCCCATTTTACATGCTGACAGATTTTCATCCAAAACCAAAAACTGTTTGAAGCACATGAACACTTCGAACTTTGCCTTCAATGGATATACCCATGCATGCCCGGAAAAATCATCGACGAAAGTCATGAAGTAAACATAATTTCCAAAAGAAGGTGTCTGCATAGGACCACAGACATCACTATGTACAAGCTACAATTTCTGAGTAGCCCGAACTAAAACATCTTTTGGAAAGGAGGAACGCTGCGTTTTACCCAAAATACAACCTTCACAAACATGTTTTCCCTGTGACTCAAGTTTGGGCAAAGAGGACACCATTTCAGATTTCTGCAGGCGTAGCAAACTAGCAAAATTCAGATGAACAAAGCATGCATGCCAAAGCTTTGCGTCTGACATAGCCTGAGAATCATGTATTGCACATGCCAAATCATTTACAGATCTTTCAAAGTCTATGAGCTTATATAGACCACGACATAGAATGCCATAAGAAATAATCATGTCGCCATTTGATAGATCATGAACTATACATGTGTCATCAACAAATTTCACAACCAAGCCAGTCTTGGCTAATGCAGAAACTAATAAAAGATTTTTCTTGATCCCTGGCACAAACAAAGCATCTGATGAAGTGAAAGAACCACCATCAGCAGTAGTCAAAATGATCTTACCAACTCCCATAACAGGATAAGAGGAGTTGTTGGTGCATGTAATAGTATTCCCTGTAGGGGCAGGCTCGAGTGAAGAGAAGAAGCTGTGCTGCGAGGTAGTATGTTTGGTCATCCCACTGTCAAAGTACCAAACATCTAAGTCTACTGCAGACATGCACTGCTCATGAGAAGATGGGTCAAAACTGCAAACAGTAGTAAACACCCATTCTTCTTCCTGCACAAGATTAGCAGACTCTGTTTTTGGTGTAGAGACTTCAAGCACAACCATTCCAGCCTCTTTCTTCTTTGCCTCTTTAGCAGCCAGTTTTGGACAGTTCTTTATGATATGATTATTCCCTTTAGACTACTTGCAAAACAATTTCTGCTTTTTTTTATTTTTTCTCATTTTTATCTTGGTTCTTTGAATGTGCAGCATTTGCAGATTTCTGCTTACTAGTAGAAGAGCTCCATTTTCCTTTGCCCTTCTGACTAGCCAGGAAAGCTTGATCTTCAACATGCATAATGGACATGTTCTGCTTGGACTGATCTTCCTACAACAGAACAGAGACTAACTCCTCAAATGACAAGGCATTTGGATTGCCTTTCATCATTAACCGAAGAGTAGAAGCAAAACTCTGATATGAATCAAGAAGACCATTCAGAATGGTCTGCACAAGTGAACTATCTGGTATAGCCTCATCAGCAGAAATGAACTGTTCCTTCAAGTCTTTGATCTTTGTTAGAAAATTGTCCATAGAATCACCTTCATTCATGTGCTCACTCTCCAACTGTTTTCAGAGGTAAGCAACACGAGCCTCATTCCTAGCTTGGTACAACGTGGTAAGTGTATCCCAAGCATCCTTAGGTGTTCTACAAGAGCAAATGTGATGAATAATGGCACGTTTGACAAACAAAGCTATCAATGCATGTGCCTGAGCATCTCTGCCATCCCAACGAATCTGCTATGCAGTAGGTGCAGCAAAAACTGCAGCATGAACAGGAATATGCAGAATATCATCATCTTCGACACCTTTTGCATTAGCTTCAGTACTTGTAGTTGTAACAGTTGCAGGTGTGATAAGACGTTTTTCAACACCCTGCACAATGTTCCACAGTCCTTTGCAACCAATACATGTCGCATCATATAAGCCCACAATGGGTAGTTGGTACCATCCAACTTATCCTCAACAGCCAACATACGGTATACATCACTGCTTTCAGCCATGGCCGGTGACTAAAATACCTTGATGTAGAAAATTGACTATATCTCATAAAGTTGAACGGAACTGCCCAGACAAATTTTGCTAGACCTGTAGCAGACTTCGAGACGCTTATATTGGCGAACAAAAACTGGTATATAGCTTTGGCACAAACATACAAAATAGCATGTCCAAGCACTATGATAGTGCGTTCGGAGGCCAAAACGAGCTCAGATTGCGATTTCGGCACCACAAAGTGAAGCCGTTTTGATCTCGAAAACATGCTGAGTATGCTCACCAAAATTCGTGCGATTCTGAGACTGCAAACGGAGGAGTGTCGACGATGCCCTAGATGAAGCGACGACCTGCTCTGAGACCAATTGTTGGAGTTAGACGTCTGCGAAAGCACACAAATAGCACAAGGAAGAAGAAGAAGCTTGGAGCACAACACACAATAATGAATGTATTACTAGAGAATGTACAAAGATAAGTAGCCCATTAGGGCAATAGGCGTATATACAAGCCGGGGAAAAAAACCTTCTAAAGAGGGGAAAAAGTGCCGCGGCGGTCCTAGTGTGTTCACACACATCACTAGCTAAATGTATCAACACATCTCTGCCATCCCAAGGAATTTTCTCTGTAGTAGGTGCAACAAAAACAGTAGCACGAACAGGAATCTATAGAATATCATCGTTTTCGACATCATCTCCATCAGCTCCAACACTTGCATTTGCAGTACCTATATTCGCAGGTGTAACATGATGTCTTTCAATACCCCGCACAATATTCCATAGTCCATTTGTGACCAATACATGATGCATCATATAAGCCCATAATGGATAGTTGATACCATCCAACTTATCCTCAATAGCCAACATACGGAATACATCACTGCTTTCAGCCATGGCCAGTGACTAAAATGCCTTGATGCAAAAAATTGATTGTATCTCAAAAAGTTGAACAGAACTGCATAGACAAATTCTACTAAATCTGTAGAAGACTTCGAGAAGCTTATACTAGCAAACCGAAAATGCTATATACCTTTGACACAAGAAGATGAAATAGCCTACACAAGCATTGCAATAGTGCATTCGTGTGATTCTGAGACTGCAACCGGAGAGGTGTAGACAACGCCCTAGATGAATGAAGTGGCGACCTGCTCTGATACCAATTGTTGGAGTTAGACATCTACGGAAGCATGCAAACAACACAAGGAAGACAAAGAAGCTTGGAGCACAACACACAATCTTGAATGTATTACCACTAGAATGTACAAAGATAAGTAGCCCGTTAGGGCAATAAGCGTATATACAAGCCAGGGGAAAAAAACCTCCTAAAGAGTGAAAAAAGTGCCCCGACAGTCCTATAGTGTTCACACACATCACTACCTAAATATATCAACAAAAGAATTCAGAAGTTGGAATATGTGGATAGAATTGCAAAAGACTATGTTATGGAGGAAATGTCCAAAAAAAGATCTTTTAATATATTACAAGAACGAAAACATATGAGGCACCATAAGTATGGAGTATAAGAAATTGATTGGAAAAAAGGGTGATAGAATCTAAATTCTATAAGGTTTGATCCTTGAAAGATTAACAAGCAAGTCGGGCTTATTCTCCAAAGTAGCAATCCAAATAACACTCTAATTTAACAGAGTAATGACCTTATAGGGTCCTTCCGAGAGTGGTGTGAACTTTAGAGGGTCACATTGTTTTTTCATGTCATGCCTTGGGCTATCTCCAAGTCAAGTTGAGCTTCCTCTCGAATCTCCCCTAGTCTGTAAAAAGCAACAATTCGAGCAATCAAAGAATTGGTGTCATTGTGGGTCATATTGTGGCATAAATGGCTAATGCAAAGCTAAGAAATCCAAGGGAGCAACCAATGGGAGCCCATAGGCCAAGTGAAAGGGTGTATGTTGTGTGGTGGATTTATAAGTTCTTCTATATGCCCAGACTATGCCTGCTTATTTTGAATCCCATGTCTTATGACTTAAGAGACGTTTCTTGTAAAGTAAGCAGATTAAAGTCTTATTCGTGCTTTCTACTTGCCCATTGGTGCATGGATAGTATGCACAAGACCTTCGGTGGAGAATTTTATATTTAACAAAAAGTTCACGCTTAACAATATTAACAAAGTATATGTGTTGGTCCGAAGTGATTTCTAGAAGACAACCAAAGCCTGGAAATACATATTGAAACAAAAATCGAGCCATAGTGGATGCAAAACAATCCTAGGTGGGCTGAACCTTATCCCATTTAGTTGAACAATCCGTGGTGACTAATAAATACTTCTCTTGCCTAGGCCATGGCATGGGATAAATTGAGCAGACAAAATCGATGCCCCAATGCTCAAACGGATGCCATCTCGTAGAAATGGTAAGAGGATTGTGGTGCCTTTGTGATATAGTGGGGGTAGAAGAATTAAAAGGAAGAGAGAGTCTTTTATTGGGGACTCACTATTAGAGAAGCTTGGATGATGGTTGGGCAGTGAACAAACGTATGTCTCTGTGTGTAGCTCACACGAGCAGCCGGACATAGATGAACTCTGTGTAAATCTCTTGGAGAGACTACGACAGCAAAAAGGGATCGCTTCATGTTGGTGTCGAGCTGCGCTTCAGACGGCAAAAGTTTTTTGGCACTTAAGATTGGTATCAGAGCAGGTTTTCAAGCCATAATCATGGGACGGCAGCAAATGACAATCGCAAGACTTGAACCCACGACCTCATGGGGACATGAAGGATGGACTAGCCATGTTGCCATTTCTCCTTCGTTTACTTTTTATCTGTAGAAGCAATTCATATGCTGATACAGGCATCCGCGAAAGCAACAAAGCTTGCAAGGATGGAAGAAGACCTGTGGAAGAGGTCATCCATTGATGAAAAAGATATATATCCTCAAATCGCATCTAGAAGAAGGAAAATAAGATTGTTGATGCAGCATTAAGAGACCTGAAGCTTTAAGAGAGGAATAAGATGATTATCAAGGCAATGAGCAGTCAGAGTCGAAGATGCTTTCCTCTATGGAAGATAAGGACCTTTATGGCATCCTACATGATTCTAGCAAGAAGGAGGAGCTATGGCCTCTATTCCAGGTCTGAGTATTTTTGAAATTTTGTAAGAATCTTCATTTTTGAGAGGGATAATGAAGGGCTAGGGGGCCAAGTTCTTGGAGGGAAATGATTTTTAGGGGGACTATGGCATATATAATCTCATCTTAAATCAAGGACTGCCTCAAAATAAAAGAAACCACAAGCTTTAGGCATATTCAAAATAGCTTTTTTGATGATTTTCACACAAATTTCAAGAGCTATTTTGGATAAGTAACGATTTTGGGAAAGGGAAATGAAGTGGGAATTTTCGTAGATTTATGGAAAAGATCATGCACACATACATTATGATGTTTGGAACTCCATATAAGATCAAGAAATTTAAAGATTAGCTTAGTATGATGGGAGTTTAAACCTCCACAAACCCCCCCTTCACTACAACATATCAAGAGCATACCGACGTTTTGCATACCGACGGTCACGTGTCGACGTTAGAATGACTGTCAAAAACCTTTGGGAAACCGGTTAGGCAATGTACGCGTCAATACACGAGCATCGGTAAATCACTGGAACTTACCGACGCTCATACATATGCGCATACCGACGATGTGTTTAAACTGGCCCGAGACCAAAACTTCAACATTCATCGCGTTTTGAAACTGGACCTCATACTGTCAATATTGCGCATGCAAACATCTCCCTGTTTCTCACTCACTCTCTCTCTCTCTTTCTCTCTCTCTCTCTTTCTCTCTGTCTCTCTTTCTCTCTCTATTTTTCGAGATTTGAAGTTTTGGTAAGTATATCGTACATATTGTAGCACTCTTTTTTCTTTCTTTTTTTTCTAATATCTCCTCTCTTTAGTTTTGCAAGAGATTTTGGCATCAAGTATTTGGAATTTGATGAAGGACAGTTGATTTTGACAACAACGATTCAAACAATTACATCGATGTAAGTGATGTTTTGTTTTTGATTTTGAGAGAGAGAGAGAGAGAGAGAGAGAGAGAGAGAGAGAGAGAGAGAGAGAGAGAGAGAGAGAGAGAGAGAGAGAGAGAGAGAGAGAGAGAGAGAGAGAGAGAGAGAGAGAGAGAGAGAGAGAGAGAGAGAGAGAGAGAGAGAGAAAAGAAAGAGAGAGATCTAGAGAGAGAGATCTAGAGAGAGAGATCTAGAGAGAGAGATGAAAGAAAAAGAGAGATCTAGAGAAACATAGAGAGAGAGAGAGATACACAAATGTATACACATACACACATACACAAATGTATACACATACACACATACACACATAAACACATAAACACATACACACATGCATACGCATACACACATGTATATGCATACACACATGCATATGCATACACATGCATATGCATATACATACATGCATACACAAATGCATATGCATACACACATGCATATACATACATACATGCATATACATACATACATGCATACACACATGCATATGCATACACACATGCATATGCATATACACATGCATATGCATATAAATACACATGCATATGCATATACATACATGCATACACAAATGCATATGCATACACACATGCATATGCATACACACATGCATATGCATACACACATGCATATGCATACACACATGCATATGCATACACAAATGCATATGCATACACACATGCATATGCATATACATACATGCATACACACATGCATATGCATACACACATGCATATGCATACACACATGCATATGCATACACACATGCATATGCATACAAACATGCATATGCATATGCATACACAAATGCATATGCATATGCATACACAAATGCATATGCATATGCATACACAAATGCATATGCATACACAAATGCATATGCATACACAAATGCATATGCATATGCATACACAAATGCATATGCATACACAAATGCATATACATACATACATGCATATGCATACACACATGCATATGCATACACACATGCATATGCATACACACATGCATATGCATACACACATGCATATGCATACACACATGCATATGCATACACAAATCCATATGCATAAATGCATGCATATGCGTACACACATGCATATGCATACACACATGCATATGCATACACACATGCATATGCATATACAAATGCATATGCATACACAAATGCATATGCATACACACATGCATATACATACACATGCATATGCATACACACATGCATATGCATACACACATGCATATGCATACACACATGCATATGCATACACACATGCATATGCATACACACATGCATATGCATACACACATGCATATGCATACACACATGCATATGCATACACACATGCATATGCATACACACATGCATATGCATACACACATGCATATGCATACACACATGCATATGCATACACACATGCATATGCATACACACATGCATATGCATACACAAATGCATATACATACACACATGCATATAAATACATACATGCATACACACATGCATATGCATATAAATACACATGCATATGCATATACATACATGCATACACAAATGCATATGCATACACACATGCATATGCATACACACATACATATGCATACACACATGCATATGCATACACAAATGCATATGCATATACATACATGCATACACACATGCATATGCATACACAAATGCCTATACATACACACATGCATATGCATATACATACACACATGCATATGCATATACATACACATGCATATGCATACACACATGCATATGCATACACACATGCATATGCATATACATACATGCATACACACATGCATATGCATATGCATACACATGAATATGCATATGCATACACAAATGCATATGCATACACACATGCATATGCATACACAAATGCATACCCATACACAAGTGCACATCCATACACACATGCATATGCACACACAAATGCATATGCATACACACATGCATATGCATACACAAATGCATATGCATACACAAATGCATATGCATACACAAATGCATATGCATACACAAATTCATATGCATACACAAATGCATATGCATACACACATGTATATACATACATACATGCATACACAAATGCATATGCATACACAAATGCATATGCATACACAAATGCATATGCATACACACATACATATGCATACACACATGGATATGCATACACAAACACATATGCATACACACATGCATATGCATATACATACATGCATACACACATGCATATGCATACACACATGCATATGCATACACACATGCATATGCATACACACATACATATTTATACACACATGCATATACATACATACATGCATACACACATGCATATGCATACACACATGCATATGCATACACACATGCATATGCATACACACATGCATATGCATACACACATGCATATGCATACACACATGCATATGCATACACAAATGCATGTGTGTATGCATACACACATGCATATGCATCCACACATACACAAATGCATATGCATATGCATACAAATACGTATACATACACACATGCATATGCATACACACATGCATATGCATACACAAATGCATATGCATACACACATGCATATGCATACACACATACACAAGTGTATACATACACACATGCATATGCATACACACATACACAAATGCATATGCATATGCATACAAACATGCATATGCATACAAACATGCATATGCATACACACATACACAAGTGTATACATAGACACATTCATATGCATACACAAATGCATATGCATACACACATGCATATGCATACACACATACATAAGTGTATGCATACACACATGCATATGCATACACACACATATACATACATACACACATGCATATGCATACAGACATGCATATGCATATACATACACGTGCATTTGCATACACACATGCATATGCAGATGCATACATGCATACACACATGCATATACATACATACATGCATACACACATGAATATGCATACACAAATGCATGTGTGTATGCATACACACATACACAAATGCATATGCGTATGCATACAAATACATATACATACACACATGCATATACATATATGGATCATATGGGATCTCCACGTAGACCTTGGGGAGCGCATGACCATGATAACTCCAAAATATATCACATACGTGATGGAGCTATAGTCATGGATGTGGCCAGAAAGTCCATGCGTCAGCACATTCAACAGCTTTGCTCCATAGAGTTTGGACATTCTGTCATGTTAAAATGGACCGAACAGGATAAGAATTCCAAAAATTATATCACACAATCGATATATGAAGAGTATTGGCTAGCACCTGGGCATCCTATTGTGAGTTTAGAATGGATTTAGCATACGACATGCGAGGTGATGTCTCATTGGCAGTCCGAGGCTCACGATGCTTTCAGAGTAGGCTTACCGAAGCCTGTATGGTTAGATATTGAAGAGTGGGAATCTATTCAGGATGAGCAGCAACATACTCCTGATCGATATCGTCAGTAGAGTGATGCGGCGGCCACATGTTTAGATACGATTGGAACATCGCATTTAGGAAGCGGCAGATACGATAGTATGCGCTACCAATTTGTAAGTATCATTTTAATTATTGAATTTGTTTGTGTTAAATACATAATGTATATTCATCTAACATTTTGCATATTTATTATAGGAGTTGGCAATGGGTCGTCCTCCGATGCGAACCGAAGAAGCTTATGGATATCATCATGGATTGGCTGCACTATTGCAAAACTTAGAGGAACACGGTGCAATCATTTCATGGGAGAATCTATGATTAGGTAAACTTATTGGTTTCGTATTTTTAGTTGTTTATAAATGTCATGTCAATTTGTCTCATTTTACGCATATGCTTTGTTGCAGGATTGTAGGTGTAAAGGTTTTGATCCCGTTGTGCATATGTATGGTAGTGCTTTGCCACAATTTTGTATTACACTCCTATGTGGCAATGATGTACCATAATCATATCGATGACTATACCGGTGCCTATACCGATGCTGTGTTACCGATGCGCATACCGACTGCAACAACGACGTCGCGGGCAAATTGTGCCCATTCATTTTCCTGGGTAACAGCCTCGATATACACTAGATATGTTGTAGTGCTTCCATCACTATTTCAGAAATAAATTCAGCACCTGAATTTAAGAAATTCCCATTTTGGAAGAGGGAAAAAGAGGTGCATTAGCTATGGATGGAAGAAATGCATATACTAAGAGTATCTTGTATTGAATTCACAATGGAATGATAGGATTCATTAAAAGACTAAGTTAAGGAGGAATTTTATTTCTTCAAAGACCACTTTTCCACACTTTTTGGAAAAAATCTCAGATGTTAATTTGTGTCCAAGTCCACTTTTGGGAGTAAGAATAAAGATCATTTAAGAGGCTTTCCATGGATTATTGTATACATACATGAATTATGGTGTATGTATTACCGTGAGAATTGAGAAATCCACATTAGGAGTGGATTAGAAGCTTGCTAAAAGCTCCCATTTAAGTTTTTGCTTGAAAGTAAAAATCTTGATTTAAGCCTCTTTTGGGGAGCAAATTAGCATGCACTAAGGGAGGCTTTGGAAGGAAAAAAATAGGCCCAAGCATCGTCATATACTAGTCTCTGAGGTTATGGAGAGAATTCTAGGATTTGCTTCATCAAAGAATGCTTTTGGGCACTCTAAAAATCACATTTTCACACTTTTTCGAGCTCCTCCAACAGTCCACTAGTTTGGCATGTCCCATTTGGTAAGGCCATATTTTATGCTAGAAAACTCAAAATTGGACGTGTTATGGCTCATTTTGAAGAGCACAAATTCTACTTTAACTTTGAAAAGCAATTTTGGAAATTATGTATTCTTCAGGTCTGTACAGGTTTGCAAAGTCTGAACAATTTTTGGCGACTACCTTCCGGGAGTCATATCTTACAAACTGAGAAGGCGATTGAAGTAATTTCACTTCGAGCCACTTGCACATGATATATATTTCATTTCATGATTATTTATAGGTTCTAAAGAAGTTTTTTAGGTCTAAAGAGGGATTAAAAATGCATTTTTGGGATAAATTTGCATTATTTTGGTAATCATCTCACCATGCTTTATGATTTGGAAAGTGATATGATGTTTTTGGACACTTCAAAGTTTACATTAGGACCTAAGGAGGAAGGTGCAAGGGTCTCAATGCTCCTCAAAAAGGATTGAATGCATGAAATTCCAATAACAAATAATTCAAGGATGTATGCTTTATATTTTCAAGCATCTTACTTTATTTTATGACATGTTCTGTATGTAAATGCATGGATTGGAGTGCATATATCCAATTTGATCATTGTTTCAATTCTAAAACTATGGATCAACATGCAAGAAGTACACTTTTGATTTTTGCAAGAAAGATGGTTGTAGGAACTACATGGTTATTCGACAAGGAGATTATTGCTAGCATTTGTTTTTATGTTTTTGCAGGTTATGGAGTCCATGTATTAGTTTACGATGTGCATGCCATGGGCTTGCCAAACCCTATGTTGTTGGATGTCATGTGTGCCATTGAGTTTATGGTTGAAATTTTTTGGGACTCCATTTCCTTGGGGAAATGCTATCGAAATTTTTCCCACCTCATGGCGTTATACATGCACTTGCCTTTATGTAAGAATGTTATGGGATCATATAGATTCATGCATAGATAGCTCTTAATATGGATACACATGTGTTTGTGATATCACATCATATCATTGCTGACCATTTTAGTAGAGGGCATTGCCCCTTATAAGGAATTTATTTTCTCCACTCTTCACCACATGCACCTTCATTATTCATGGGAGATGTGTTCTCCGTTTTCATAAGAATGTATGTAATGAAGAATTATGTATTAGCAATGGAAGAGAGGACTAAATGAATTCACAAGTTTCTCTTTTTAGGAAAGGAGAAAGTGGGAATCAATTCAGAGATTGAGGAGAGATCTCACTCTAACTTAGAGATCTCACTTTAGCTCCTATTCTTTGAAGGAGACAAAGGAAAGGAAAATATGATTTCTTCATAAAAAAGAATAGAGCATGTTTTCGTTTAGATAGAAGAGATGTCTAGAAAACATCTCTTAATCTATATTTCAGAAGGAATTCATTTACTCTACTTTTGAATGTAATTTTCCTTCACATGGGAGTTTGATTCTCCACTATTTTAGAAGGAAACGTATGGATAACTTATATACATGTTCTCAATTATGGATGAGTAGAGCAATTAGATTCAACATAATCTCTTTCAAAGGGGAAGGAAAGTGGAATAGGTTCCAATGTTAGAGCTCTTTTCCTTAGAAGAGATTGAATAGAGAAAGAGAGAGTTTCACTTTCTCACTTTTAGATTGTCTAGATAAGAGTGGCACTCTGCTATCAAAGAAGAGGGAGATCAGGTAATCATACTGGTTAGATGGAGTTTTACATAGAGACTCTAGAGGGTAATAGTTATGTTTATTTCTAGTGATGTTCCTTGACTAGATGAGATGATCTAGTTATTGACATTAGTGAGACTCGGAGTTGGGTATGGCTTTTCTCTTTAGGGTTTCTAGGAGATAGGGATATATCTAAACTAATGGCGCACCAAACTCTTGGTTGCTGTTACATCATGAGCATGATGTGTAAACATCAATTAGGAGGATGGGTACTTAGGGATTATTTGAATCTCAAAGGGAAGGTTTTTGCATGCATATGGAAAACTACAAGGAAGAGAATATTTTAGAGTTTGCATTAGTGCCAATAGATGCTCTTCCAATAGAAATTAGTCCAATGGTAAAGGATGAAAAACCACAGACTTCTTGGTTGGTAAAATATAGAGATTGCATTTTACTACCAAGAAATTCCTATAGATGAGCTACATTATGGATTTGCATAGTTCACAAGGTAGTTTAGATTAAACTACTACTTGTGATTACACTCAAGGTTAGGAAGACCTAGAGTGTTATGAGGGCAATCTATCATTTAGTCTTAGATGGGTTTGGAATCAATTTTTGTGGGACTTTGTTCTATACTTCATACAATTTTATGGCTTACTATCTCCATTATGATATGGTCAATCCTATAAGCTTGGCATTTTACACTTGCTTGTCATAATATTACTCCATAGAGTATACATCACATGGACTTAGGTCATTTTGATGATGTTACATGTAATGGGAGTGATAGATTGGAATTTTAGTGTATATGGGACATAGTGGGCACTACTCTGACGATTTCCCCCCTTTGAGACGATCTCATATGAGACTTCTTAAGGGGAAGGATATGGGGAAACAACCCACACAAAGATGACCATGTACATAGAGTACGTGTGGTTTAGGGGAGGCCGAGAACTTTCTTCTACTATTACAGACATTTCATTTACATTTTCCAGGACGAAAATGTTTTAAAGGGGAAGGAAATGTCAGATAACATTCATATGATTATCTTACCATATGATATAGTGGGGGTAGAAGACTTAAAAGGATGAGAGAGTATTTTATTGGGGACTCACTATTAGAGAAGCTTGGATGATGGTTAGGTGGTGAACAAACCTATGTCTCTGTGTGTAGCTCTCGTGAGCAGCCGGGCATAGATGAACTTTGTGTGGATCTCTTGGAGAGACTATGATAGCAAAAAGGTATCGCTTTACATTGGCGTCAAGCTACGCTTCAGATGGCAAAAGTTTTTCAGCACTTAAGAGTTTGTGTCTATGTGTGTCTCTTTGTGTGTGTATGTATATGTGTGCGTCTCTATGTGTGTGTATGTATATGCCTATTTGTGTGTGCATATGCGCATATGTGTGTATGTATGTGTGTGTATGCATGTGTGTCTAAAAATGTGCATGTGTGTGTATGTATGTGTGTGTAAGCATATGTGTGTATGCATGTGTATGTATGCATGAGAGTGTATATGTGTGTATCTATGTGCAAGTATCTATATGTGTATGTGTATGTGTGTGTATGCATGTGTGTGTATGTGTATGTGTGTATATGTGTGTACATATGTGTGTGTATGTGTGTGTATATGTGTATATGTGCATATGTATATGTGTGCATGTATGTGTGTGGTTATATATGTGTATGTATTTGTGTGTGTATATGTGTATGTATATGTGTATGTATATATGTGTATGTGTATATGTGTGTATGAATGTGTGTGTATACTTATGTGTGTATATGTTTGTATGTATATGTGTGTGTGTATATGTGTATATATGTGTATGTATGTGTATGTATATGTGTTTATATGTGTGTATGTATATGTGTATATGTATGTGTGTGCATATATGTGTGTGCATATATGTGTGTGTGTATATATGTCTATGTATATGTGTGTATATCTGTGTGTATATGTGTGTATGTTTGTGTATATGTGTGTATATGTCTGTATATGTCTCTATGTATATGTGTGTGTATATATATGTGCATATATATATATGTATATGTGTGTGTATATGTGCATATATGTGTATGTGTGTATATGTGTGTATGTATGTGTGTGTATATATGTGTATGTATATGTGTGTATATATGTGTGTGTATATATATGTATATGTGTGTATATGTGTGTATGTTTGTCTATATGTGTGTATGTGTGTGTATATGTTGATGGGGGAAGTATCTCAACCCCTAAGCAACGACGAAGAGTGAATGACCTCCACAGGATCCTTCTTTGACCTCTGCACACCAAAAATGCTCTTACTCAGAGCATATGCGGAGAACTCCAATGAGCTTTTGTAGACCTGTAGTAGACACCAAGAGCTTTCCAACAAACCAACTTTCACTTCAAATGGATGCTTACACAAGGAGAAACAATGTCTACAACATGAGCTAGTTGAATGCTCACAACTGCCAGTCAAGCAGATACCTCACTTCACTCCAGCAAGCTTTTCTCAGAGATTATACAGAGAATGAATCTCAAACTTGGGTCAACTTTAGAGGACTCTAATAGCTACCCAATGGCACCAAAATCATAGCAAATAGATACATAGAGAAGGAGAACCAGCCATTACAACAGAGAGCAAAATATTTCCAACAGAGCCTACACACCAAGAGAGATATCAATCACACAACTTCACTAAAATGAATGTTGCTCCCAGATTACTTAGAGAATGATCCAGAGACTTTGTGAGCATAAAATAGACTCTAGTAGCTATCCAATGAGACAAGAATTACATCAAATGGATACAATATGAGGGAGAACCAATGCTAACAACTCAGGGGTAGAGAGGTGCAACACTGCCTGCGCACACACATAGATATGCCTACTAAAAGAAAACAAACAAGCAAGCAAGGGGCTAGCTTAAGCAAGGGGCTTGCTTATCAAAACTCCAGCACTTAGTGCTCACTTTACATGAGCTAAAACTCCAAGAAGATGGCCCAAAAGAAGTCGGGATACATGCTCTTTTTATAGTGAGAAGTGTGCCCCTAAAATCTAGGAACTACCTTTCCAAATCAGCCTCCTAACTTGGAGGAATTAGTTGAGATGACTTGGGAGTGGTTGAGTGACTTTTCTTGATGGAATCTCATGGCTTTTGGCTTCCTTTGATTGCTCCACATGTCCATAAAAGATTCCCCACGAATTTGTAGCTTGAAGCTTGACTTTTAACATATGTGTGTATGTATGTGTGTATATGTGTATATATGTGTATGTATGTGTGTGTATGCATATGTGTGTATGCATATGTGTGTATGTGTGTGTATGCATGTGTGTGTATGCATATGTGTGTATGTATGTGTGTGTATGTGCATGTGTCCATACCTTAGGACTCGCTTGCTCGAGGTTGCTCTTCGATCTTCACTCTTCGGTCTTCGCTTTTCGTTCGCTTACTCGATTTGTGTCGGGAAAAAGATATTTTTTTTTTCAACTCTTAGACTATCGCTTATGCCACACCCAAGCATCGCAAGCAGTTTGCCTGCATTGCTATAAGCATCATTAGGCTTCGATGCTTATAGCGATGCTATAGCTAAACATCACATAAGCGATGCTTAGGTCGCATATGGGATTGCCCCAATTTATTTTTTGGATTTTTTTACTTGAACGTCTCTTATGCGATGCTATTTTAAAGAAGTGTCACTTAAGCGATGATACCCACTTTTTTTTCAATCAGGGGTGTCACTATGCCCCGGTTATTCTTGTAGTGCAATTATCCGAAAGAAGCCAACTAGGCTTATCCAGCACCTATGAACAACTATCATACATCTCCTATGGCGAGACAAGGTAAGTCTTCCACCTACATCACTGAAAAGACACTGATATCTGTGTGTCTCCCAGTTAAGAAAACCTCAGCACGACCCTCTTTATCAAAGGTAAAAGGATTTATGCAAAAACGTAATGGCTATATCAATGATCACATGGATGTACATAAGCGGTATCCACAAAAGCATACATAGTGTGTATGTGCTCAATATATAGAGCAAGATCGCACTAAAAAGCCGAATTTGCTTCTCAAACATTGGCCAACAACACCTGCAAGTGTTTCTCAACTCTATTCTTTAGGCTCAAAAACCTGTATACATTTGTGGTGGTTGTTGCCACCACAACTAAAACCTTTCAAGAAACCTATAGATTAACAAGTGTGGCTAAACAAATAGCCCAAAAGGTGAACATTCATTATCAAAGAAGTACAAAGAACACTCTTCTTGATGTTAATCTTGGACCTTTGTGGAGAGAACTATGCATGAAAGTACTCCAAAATGGTGCCAAAAGTCAGTCCAAAAATGCTTCAAAAATAGGCTTTGAAAGCAAAGAATGAAGCTTTGAGGGACCAAAAATTGTTGAAGATAATGTTAACCTTAGTCTTTCCCCTTCTTCAAGCACCACAAGAGTGTAGCTTAGTGGCAAGAGATTGCCACAGTTAAGTGATCTCTTAGGGGAATAGTACTCAGATGGGCGATCTCTCGACAAGTATCGAAGACCTCTGTCTTCCTTGATCGTTGAGGCTCTCCCTCATGCACAGCCATCAGCACCAATGGTGACTTCAGTGACTCGGATGACAAGGTGTATGCCTTGACTGCTGCCTTAGTCATAAGCCTTGGTTGGGTGGGCCACCGCACACAATAGTACTCCACATAGAGGCTGCAAAATATGTAGAAAAACACAGTTTAGAGGGAGCACGAATAGAGACTTCTTGGGTGTTACAAATACGATTGAACTTATATTATGTGGCTGACCAGGCCACTATATATTTTATTAAAGAACATATATAAAAGTGTCTAATGGCCATTTGGCCTTTCACATGGACACTAACTATAACACATATTTTAATAATATGTAATCATACAAGATCATTCTCCTTAAATTCCTTGGATAATCATTGTGTCTTGACATTATGTGTATAACGCTCTTGAATTTTCCTAATGTGCTCATGAACATCATGAAGTATAGAAATGTGATCGTGAGCAATAGAATCAACCATTGGAATATCAGTTTGAGTGAGTGACATGGGAGTGGAAAGCTTTTTACCATAAACAATTTCAAAAGGTGCATGTCTAGTAGTTGTATGTTTTGTGTTATTGTAAGCAAATAGAAGCAATGGTAACTTGTTATCCCAGTTAGTGGGACTATCTAATGAATAACAAGGCAATAAATCAAGAATAGTGATGTTCATAGCCTCGCTTTGCCCATTACTTTCTGGATGAAATGTAGAGCTAAAGTTTATTTTAGAACCAAAATGTTGAAATAAGGCAACCCAAAAATGATTGCAAAAATGAACATCATGATTAGATAACATTACTTTAGGAAAACCATGATGTGGAAAAATATCGTTAATGACTAATTGGAATCTTGCGAAGCAAACACAGTTTTTCTACAAGGAATGAAATATGCATATTTACTAAACCAATTAGCTATCTTCCAAATCATATCCTTATGTGACAAAAAGATAGGAAGACCAGTGATAAAATCCATAGAAATTTATTCAGTGGGAAGTGGCATTAATAACCCAAATGGTTTATTGTGATGACATTTTGCACGTATACATACAATGCATTTGAAACATATTGTGTGATATATTTTTCCATGTCAGGTCAAAAGACGAAATCTTTGCAAGCAGAAGTGGTGCTCTGTATGCCTTGATGTCCCGTGTAAGACGGTTCATGCATTTTTTTGATTACAAAATCTTTAAAAGCTTCGTAATATATAATCAATTTTGAAAATAAAGCAAACCATGATAAAATGTATAATGTTCATCAATTAAAGATGCACAATTTTTGAATTCAAGCCATGGACATGAAAAATACAGATCAAATGCATAAGTGGAAATCATTTAAAAGGAATGTATTTACATGGCAAAAACATTATGCAAAACAAGAGAATGTGAAGGAAAATGGCTAAGAGCATCGGCTATGACATTAGCCTTCCTAGATTGATATTGGAGTTGAGAAATTAAGAGAGATGCAACTTTTGTTAAATGTAAGTAAAGAGATGTAGAGTGACAACACAAGGGAATAGTGTAGTGGTAAAACGTGCGAGATGAGCTTGTGGATTCAAATCCTCCCTCCTTGGTGAATATAAGACTCCTTATTGCGCCCACTCCTTAATTAAAAGGTGTTTGCACATAGCCAATGGCTGTCAAAGGTCACCAAGGGAGCCATGGGTTCTAGGGAAGCCAAAGATGCCAAAGTTATGCCAAAGTTCTATGCCTTAGTCAATGCATTGCTAAAGGAGTAGATGTAGGTGTAAACATAGTTGTAAACATAGGGGGAAACATAGGTGGAAACATAGGCTCAATTCAAGAACTAGAACTAAAATTGAAATAGAAACGAAACCAAAACATCAAAATAGAAACTAAGACAGAGATAGATATCACGATTGAGATCGAGATAAGAATTGAAATCAAAATTGGAATCCGAAAATGAAAACGACAGTGAAATAGAGATCGAATGCTAAAACGAACGATGTCAGCCTCCTTCATAGTGATGTGCATAGTGCTCTGATACCACTATTACCAGGATCTTAATTCACGTGCAAATAGAGGATAGGGATGCTAAAAATACACAAAAGATAGATACATAAACAGACGAGATAGTATATAAGCTTGGGTGCAATCTCCCCCCATGCACTTTGTTTGACGAGTCTACATAGTGCAATTATTTATAGGTTTTTCCATTATGTCGAAATAGCGGTTATAATGAGGACATCTTTGAAAAGCAAGCATGAGAATAACAAGTTGTTCTCTTTTATAGAAAGTCTTTGTTTTTATTCCTAACCACTAATTTTATATTTTTTACATTTTTATCATAACCACTAATTTTATATTTTTTTCTAAAAAAAGAACCCTCTACATGGGTTTATTTACAAACTATATAGAATATAAATTTAATTACTGGTGTCGAGACATATTTGAAATATCCATGCCCTTTCATATCTTTCATGGTGCCCTCACAAACCTTCAACTGCTACATCAAAACACCAAAACACATTAATAACTTAATAAATCTCACTCCAATAATTCTTTATACAACATTCATAGTTGATACCAAAGTCAATTTTTTAAGGTCATCCCATGCACAAATTTTAAATTAGGGGTCAAACACAACATTTTTAATCCTAGAAAGTGATTAGGAAACCACTCAGCAATGTTATTATGAGTTTTTTGAAATTTTTGAATTTCTAGGCTCTCGTTGGTTGCGAGATTCCTTTCTCTCTAGAGGGAAAACCTAGACATAAGGGAATCATGTCCTTTCTTCTTCCTTCAGTCTAGTACTTTATAGCTATAAATTGTGTCCACCACCCTTTTTAATTGGTCCATCACTAATCACTCCTAAATCCAAAAAGCCCATGGAAGTTTATTTTTTTCCTAATAAATTTGATGTATGTTCAAGTACAAGATGTCCTTTTGCGATCTTAATGAAGTTCTCTATCCCCCTCAACAAACAAATTTAGAACATTTTGTTGTGATTGTTGTTGGCATTGAGTATAGGCACATGTGATTAACTTCCATTCAAAGTTTTAAGTGTGCCACTAGTTTTAAGTGTGCCACTATTCTCTAGTACTTCAATAATGGATTGAATCACAAAAGAAAAAGACGCTAGCACAAGCAAACTGAAAATTGTGCTTCATTTTATTCATACGCATGCACAATAGTCAACGAGTCGTATAAACTAGCTATACACATGCACAACAGTCAACGAGTTGTATAAACTAGCTATACACAGTCTCGCTAGAGAATCGCTCTCACCAACACTAAACAACCATATGTCACATTCAAGATCATGATTAGCCTGTCCTTGAGCTTGGAGAACGTATAGCAAGAGAGGAAAACAATTGGGCTACTAAACAAGAAATGTAATTTTGTAGAGAAAATTATGTCATAGTGCATTCTATGGAAGAAAAAATGATCTAAGATTTTTGAGAACATTCTAGCTATCGTAGAGGTACTTCATTTATAATAATGAAGACACTGAGAAAGAGGGAGTTGGTAGAGATACTTCATTTGTAATAATAGAAACACAAAGAGAGAGAGAGAGAGAGAGAGAGAGAGAGAGAGAGAATTTCAAAAATATGTACTAAAGGACACAAAATGTTGATGGTAATAGAGATTTGTTCAATGCAGCCTTATACAATGGCATCACGTCTGAAGAGATTGTGGTAAACACAATACCTTATTCAACACATATATGTTTCTATGTAAACATGTTCAAATACAGGTTTCTTATTATGTACACACATGTATTTTGCTATGTCAACATGCATGCATTGCTAAACATGTCTACTGTTTAATGCAAATAAATTATGTTGTAGATTTCAGAGTTTTCTATGCTTGTTATGATGTCTGGTGTTTAAGGCAAATAATTATGTTGTAGATTTCAGAGTTTTCTATGCTTGTTATTTTCGGCATGGATTTCTTTGCACCTTCCATTCTGATAGTCTCAATATGCTATGCTGATCTTTTGTTCTCAAGTAAAGGAGTGCTATCATTTGTCTATAAAGCATATTGCATCTTGCTCCTTAAATCCGATGGCTGATAGGCTGCATCCTATTTGTAAATGGTTTGTTAAAAAAGCTTCTTGAAAAATGAAAGTCTCTAACATGTATTAGGTCTATGGGATGCAATCCCAAGCATGAGTGCAAAGATATGAAATTTTGTTGTTATTCACATGGGTTTCATTTGCATTCGTGTTGATAAGGTATAACTTACATTGATGGAAGGAACATACCATATTATGTACCTAGAAGATTGTTGTTAAGATGCCTACTTTTAATACGAATCTCCAAGGCATCACCAAAATTTTAGTGATATCAAGGTAGACATCAATTTTTTTTCCTGAAGGAAGTTCAATTATTGAGATTTACACTTTTGCTTAACCTTGAAATTGAAAGGTACAAGTGAAAGCATGCATAATGCCCATCGGACCCCTCATATCCTACGAAGCAAAGGTTAGGCGCCTACAACTATCAAGATATAGATCCCGAAGGTCCAATAAGATAAAGTTAGGGAAGATATGGCCCTAAGGTTAGACGGGGTAATTGGTTTGAACTAACTTGAAGGCCGAACAAATTTTTCTTTACGTACTCCGAAAGCCAACAATGTTATGAACAACCTGAAGGCATACATGTTAGAATGTTGATGGATGTCCATGGCAACCTATAAGGGTTGAACACTTGCCCCTAGTATTAGGAAAAGAAGGAACAATCACATATGCTAATGCCTATGGACTTGGGCATCAAATTTGAGCAGTGCTTGAAAACCAAGGTCGACTTCACATAAACCAGATAGAACTTTCATGATTCTTGGTCGTTTTCCAAGAGAAACATGACAAAAATTTGTGTTTTCACCTTATAGATGTTCAGAAAGAAAGGTGGAACTACACGAAATTTGTTTTAAACTATCATCTTATGTGAACAATGCCGATAACAAAGAGTTGTAGTTAAAATAGCAAGCATCCAAAAGTTGATACAAATAAAATCAATAAAATATTGAATTTTTTAGACAACACGATGAATGGTACAATGAAATGGTGATGGGGAGAGGCCGAAACAATATCCTGGAGATTGTTGCGTGATGTGGAAAGTGAAACTCCATGTCCATCCGCCTTTTGTGAACACCCTATGACATATGTTTTTTTTCTTAAATGGAAGTTCGGCAAACACCTACTCCACCAAGCTTTAATTTTGAAAGTACAATTATAGAAGTGAATGTACACAGTATCTCTAAGACCCCCCATATCCCACAAAGCAAAGGTTATATAAGATAACTTGAATAACAATTATTTTAAACTCGCCAAAGCCTTACATGTCCAACTCGAGGATTGAACTTTGAAACTTCTCCTCAAGAGACCGAAGCTATAACACTATGTTTCTTTGTGATTCGATGATGAACATACAAATTATATACCACGGCCCATTGAGCTCAAGATAAACAGTCGTTTCAAGCTTAAAAGGCAAACTAAACTTGTACGACAAGACAAAGATTCGTGTACGTTTGGAAGGCAAACTTATCCTCTCGAGTCTCGAGTGTAGAGAGTGGACTTGGGCATCAAATTTGAGGAGTACGTCAAAACCAAGATGGACATTCGTGTACATTTAGAAAGCAAACTAAACTTGTGTGACAAGACAAACATTCGTGTACGTTTAGAAGGCCAACCGAACTTGTGTGACAGCACTCGTGTGTGTGTCTGTGTCAACCCTCTAGGCTCTAGAGAGATGCGAAGCGAGTGTGCGTGCAGCGTGCGTGCACGGTGCGCGGGCTCAAAGCTAGGACAAACTACGTGAGTGCGTGGTCCCTAGGCCCTAGAAAGAAGAATGAAAGAGAAAGAGAGCACGTCAAAAACTGTTTGTGGTGATGGCGGTTGGTACAATGCACTGCTTGTTGCGCGCAGCTGCACGAACTAGTTCGTACTGATGATGGTTTGTCTATCTGCTCAAAGCTTACGTAGCTTGCGTCTTCCAGCCAGGGGAGGATGCTTTTTACTTTAAGCGATTGGCATGTCGAGGACTCCGCACTGCACAGACAGAGTCGAGGCCGACTTGACGACGACGTCGAATGGAGCGAAGGCTCTGATGAGAAAGCTGGATGGATGGATTACTTGAAGGTTCGCTACTTTCGCGTTCTTCCGTACACTCTCGTAACCGGGGAACTATAATAGCGATTATCATTGTGGGCGCTGCTAATTTCGTGCTACAGCTTACAAGCAATCAGGAACCACGGCACTGACAGGAATGACGATATGGTTTCTGATGAGCGACGGAACGTCGGAAGCCATGGCTTATAAGGAGCTTGTCAGAGATGGTGTGTGTCTTCTTCTGTTATATCCAGGCCACAGGATAAGCATGACAGCTGATTCCTTCAACGAGCTGGAAATGGAGGACATCATCCTGAAGATTATTATTCTGTCGGCTCTACGAGGGGCCCCTGGGCCCTGAGTCTTCACCATTGCGGCTGTTCGGGTGGAAGCTTGTGCTCATCTGCTTCCCAGTCGCGACTCCCGAGTCCCATCGCTTCGGCTTGTTGGACACGAAATGGAGCTTTTACTGTTTTTTGGTTTGGTTGAGACATCGGAGAGGCATGACAGCTTATGTTGTGCTGACCACTTTGTCAAGTTAGAAATGCACGACATCATCATGATTCATCATCTTTATCGCTTGTCTTCTAGGTGTAAATTTAAAAATAAGGGTTGTCTTTATGCTTGTCTTCTGTCTCGGTATAAAATAAGGGTTGTCACATCTCCGTCGTCAAAATTATAGTGAAGACATGTAGATGGATCTTCATGCGGTGACAGGAAAAACTTGACATGTAGATGGACATGTGCGACTGTGCGAAGCAAAGAGTAGGATGTGAAGTCGGATGCCGGAGCCACCGTTGAAGTTCATCAAAGAGAGGAAATTCCATTCACGCCAAGTGAAGGTGTGCCAAAAAGTTCATCTACGGCGGAGTTGCTGGAGGGCCTTCCGGTAAGAGTAGCAGAGTAACGTGCGCCATTCCCAGTGGAAACGTCCATTGAGTCTTTCACGATCGCCGATTGGAGTTGTCGGAGGCTATCTGGTAAGTAGGCTGGGCAGCATCTTCGTCCTTTGCATCATCGCGACGGTGTCGCCATCGGCCCATCGCGATGGTGTGGCTCATGCCCATCGTACTTGCGCTTCGCTTGGGAGAAAGCGCTCTCTCACGTGGGGCACCATCGCGATCTTTCACGCCTGTGATAGGGGCCGTCGCGACCATCCTCCCTGTCTGCATCGCGCGCCGCTGGTGGGTTCATTCTTGCTCCAAAGGTACATTCGCTCTGCTCAAGAGGTACAATCGCTCGGAGTTAGCCGGCTTTTCTCGGGACCCGTTGTGGATATCGCCACGTTTCAGCAAGATGTAATATTAAAAGGAAATGAGTTAAAAACATAAGGCGCGCCATCGCGTTAGGCCAGCGGTGGTCCTTTTTTTGCTTTAAAGAAGGGTTTTTTAAGGAAAAAAAAGGGGGTTTCTTTTAAGGCTGGAACCTCGCGACGGTTCGGACGGGTTCTCCACGGCTCCCTTTTTTTTCGCTGCTACTCCGTGTCTTTCCAAAAATTTAATTCTTCCCAAAAAAAGAGAAAACCCTTTGCTCTTACTTAAGGGAACGCCAAGTAGAAGGTGAAGTAGTAGAAAAAGGAAAAAAAGAAGGAAAGAGAAAAAAAAAAAAGAAGAAAAAGAAGGAGTTGCGATAGTAGATTCGGTAAAAAAGAGAGAGAGAGCTGCCTGCTCTTGGTCTTCTCTTTCCCTCTAATGTCAACTCTTATTCCCTCGCTAGTCTTAAGCAACGTGGCTCCACCAGAGCCCCAGTGCCCCCTCGGGATAGATTCTGTATCTTCGGATGTCGAGCCTCCAGTGGTATCCTTG
The DNA here is from genome assembly GCA_020310875.1 of Ceratopteris richardii. Classification (NCBI taxonomy): domain Eukaryota; kingdom Viridiplantae; phylum Streptophyta; class Polypodiopsida; order Polypodiales; family Pteridaceae; genus Ceratopteris; species Ceratopteris richardii. The sequence goes on along the minus strand of CM035430.1, from coordinate 104,046,123 downwards.
TGTAAAGAATCTGTGGTGGCAAAGCAAGAAGAACTAATGAAAACGTGTCTGATTGGTCAAGTTTTTGGCCCCAAGCCCCCTTTAGAAAGTGTGAGAGCTTGGCTTTGCAAGGAGTGGTTCCCGCGTGGCCTAATTGTGTGCAAATGTCAATTCCTGTCGGCGAATCACCTGCTTCTTGTGTTTGAGAATGAAGAGATGGCCTTCCAAGCCCTGCAAGCCGGCTCCTGGCAAGTGGGCCGGTCCACCCTTTGCCTCTTTAAGTGGACCCCAAACTTTGTCCCGAATAGATCAAAGCCGCTTCGTTACCCGCTTTGGGTGGAGCTTCCCAATCTGCCGTACTTTCTGTATGGATTTCTTCGAGAAATCGTTTCACCGATCGCTCGCCCGATGGCCTCAAGAGGGGATGTAGGGGGGCTAATCTACGATGGTGCTCAACATTCTTTCAATGCAAGATGGCACCCACAGATCTGCGTTGAAACAAATCTGAATCAGGCCCTTCCCTCGAAAATTTCCATAAAATGTGGAGATGGTAAGACTTGGACACAGGAGGTTACTTACAAGAATTTGCCAAACGCGTGCTTCCGTTGCAGGCATCAAGGTCATAGGATCAAAGATTGCCCCTTGAAGAAAAGTACCAATAAAAACAAGTTCAAACCAGATGGGACCCTGGATCCCTTCCCTCAAGTTGACACTCGGGATCAGCCCCCTCCGATGGAGGAAGAAGAGGGAACTCGTGTTGCTGAGACAGATTCGGAAGGATTCACTGAAGTAAGACGCAGGAGGAAAGTCAGCCCTCGAAGATCAACAGCAAGGAACACTATGACAATTGCTCCTTCGAATAACATGTACTATAACCTAGAAAAGGAGATTAATGAGGTCGACTTCCTAGGGGACAACCATAATGAAGTAGACCCCACTCATAATACCCATGGGTGCTCTACCAGCAAAGAAGACAATCAAGAAGGTTACACCACGAGTAAAGAGAAAGGCTTCACTACTAGCAATGAAGATAACCCCGATAGTGAAAGCTCCTTCCTTGGTCCTACACTTCCGGTTTGCATTCCAAGATTAACGCAACAAAAGTCTAAGCTTAAAGGTAAACAACCATCGGGCATGCCATGGAAGAGCCCCCTCAAGAGTAGGATCCTAAGTCAAGAAGCTGGGAGGAAAAAAGAAGATCACAAGAAGAAAAAAGATCGGGTCCCTCCCCTCAAAGAGGGCAACCATCAACAATGAAATTCACATCACTAAACGTTAGGGGTTTGTCGGACCCATCAAGAGCGGCGATTCTTGGCCAGTGGTTCAAAGACAAGTGCCTCAACCCTGACTTTATCTGCTTTCGAGATTTAAAATCGACGAAGAGGATCTCCAGAAAAGGCTTAAATGCATTTCTTCAAAACACCTTTGGTTCTCCACTTCTCACCCTAGGGGGGCAGGGGGGGCTGCGATCGGTATAAGTCACTCCTTGTCTGGCAGTGTGACCTCAACTTTTGAAGGTCCGAATCATCGTTGGATTGCTGCCTCTATCGGGTTCCCCTTTCAATTCATTGTGGTCTCAATTTATGCCCCTAATGGAGAAGCGGATAGAATTGATACTTGGGCTTCTCTCGACTCCCTCTCACATAATGTTTTGATATGTGGGGACTTCAACATGGTTGAGTTTCCCGAGGACCGATGGAATAACAAGGGAAAAATTATTGACGGCTAGGAGAAAGAGATATGGGATAAAATCAAGCTCCATCTCGATCTCGTAGAGGTGAAAGACATGAAGGGGTTCTCTTGGTCAAATCTCCAATTGGGGGACTCTTTGAGGAAAGCAAGACTTGATAGATGTTACGTGGATCAAAACACCATCCTCCAATGGGGTATTCCTTCAATTTCCCAACACATAGACCTGACTATCTCGGACCACTACCCGATTACTCTATCTTTCAAACCGATCCCCATGCTCCAAAAAGCCCCTTGGTTTCATGCTTGTCAGACATCATTTTCCCTCCCCTCTGTCCACCAAGAAATTTCTGCAGTGTGGGCGGAAGCCTTTGCTTTCTGTTATGAACCGGCTAAGTGTTGGAGAAGCGCGGTGGAAAGGACTCGAAAAATTCTGATCAGGACTCAAAAGGCTATAAGAGATATCCGTAAAAATAGAAGAGAAACGGTATACTGGAGGCTCTCACGGCTTGAAGAAGAGGTGAACAAAGGTAACTTACAATGCCAACAAGGTCTTTTGAAAATCAGGGGAAGAATAAGATTAGAAGAGGAGGTTCAAAGGAAAAATCTTCAAATATTCTTCAAAGATTGGTGGGCGGGGAAGGCCGACAAATCATCGAAAGAGATGTGTAACATCCTCAAAAGGAAGCAAGCTAGGGAATCCATCCCCTTAATGGTCGATAACAATGGAACCGAATGTAGCACGGAAGTAGAGAATATATCTATCATCGTCGAGCACTTTACCCATCTTCTTGGGGTCTCGACTCCCCTTTCCCCACATAGGCGTGACTCCATGGCAACCATCTCAAGGGTTGCTCAATCTAGAATCCCACAAAACTTGATTTCTCTGCTGGATGCTAACATTTCCGAGAATGAAATTATCGAGGTTATTGATGCTCTTCCCAATGGGAAAAGTCCGGGGCAGGATGGCCTCACCAATGAGTTTTTCAAGTCCTTCAAACATGCAGTGGCCACCCCACTGCGTTTGGTGTGGCAAGAGGTTCTCTCCTTAGGTGCCCTCCCGGAGTGTCTTAATAATGGCATCATCAAGTTAATCCACAAAAGGGGAGATAAGAACAAAATCGAAAACTGGCGACCGATTACCATGCTCCAAATAGGATACAAGATAATTGCTAAAGTTATCGCCAACAGAATCTCTTGCCATTTAAAGTCATGGCTTTGTGAGGACCAGAAAGGTTTTATCAAAGGTAGATCTATACTTGAAGCAATTGTCGATATTTCGGAAGGCCTAGCGTTTGCTGAGGAGACTGCACAAGATCTGGTATTCATTGAAAGACATTGGATGCAGCCAAAAGTTCACGAAGATGGTTTCCACTCTAGAGTAAATATCAACGGTAAGCTCTCTGAGCCCATTCGTTTAAAAAGATCAATTAGGCAAGGTTGCCCTCTGGCTCCTTTACTTTTTGCTATCGCCTTGAATGGTCTCAGTCGCCTATAAAGCATCACATGGATGCTGGCAATCTCAAGGGTCTCTCCCTAGCTCTATATCACGGCCAAATGGTTGCGCGACTTTTTGCCGACGACATGAATGCCTTTGTGCATAACTATATTAACAGCATTGGGGTGTTTTGGTGGTGCCTCGACACCTTTTGTGTGGCGTCAGGTTCGAAAATCAACCACGCTAAAACTGCTTTTAGAGCAATCAATGGCCCTACACCCCAATTGTTGTTAGATCAGGTGTCAAATTATCCCTAGAGGTCAAGTCTTCCGTCTCCTAGCCATTCCGATGGGATTCGGTATCTCAATGGACCAACGATGGAACTGGGTGCTATCTAGGCTGGATAACAAACTAAATCATTGGAAAGGTATGCAAGTCAACTTGGCAGGGCGTGCTATGGTTGTTAACACATTTATGCTATCTACAACTATTTACTTTATCTCGTGTTGGAGACCTAAGGAGAAAGAATTGGCCAAAGTGGAAAGAATTTGTAGAAACTTCCTTTGGATTGGGGACCCCAACAAGAGGGGGATTCCCAAAATCAAATGGGAAACTTGCATTAGCCCGACAGACTCAGGGGGCTTGGGAATTTTGGATATCGTTGGATTGGCTGACAAGCTGGCGGCAAAGTGGCTTATCAAGGCATGGAGCAATAGTGAGTCCTCTTGGGCTAAATTGATCTTCAGAAACATGGAAGACCTTACCCTAGTTGGCCATCCCGGTTGGAAGGACCTAGGGATTCTCACGCTTTTGTTCTCCCCCCACCCGGTGTCCCCTAAAGGCTCTAGCCTCGTGTGTTCTTTATGGAAGAGTTGGAACAAGGCCAAACAATTCATCAGAATCAGTGATGAGTGAAAGTGGGCGGCTGGGATAAGACAAAATGACTCTATCTGGTTCCCGATCGGCGGCATTAGGGGGGTGGAGTCTTGGAACCTCCAAACTGCAAAGCGGCTATGGAACAAGGGGTTCAAACAGTGGAAACAACTTTGGAAACAAGAGACCAGCGAGTGGATTAGGTTTGAAGACTTGGACCCGAGACTTAGAGTTACCCCAGAGGAATGGACTCTTCTTCAAGGAAGATGTTTTGCATGGGAACGCTCAACTACCCGCCTTCTCTGTGGTCAAGATCTTCCTTGCCTGGAGGGCCTCAAATGGAGCAATGGAAAGAAACTATCCAGAATCCCCAACTTCAAAGAGAACTTAGAGGTTCATCACATTCTTAACAAGAGATGGTGCCTTTCATGGACCAAACTTCGATGGGAACTTAATTCATGTCTATTTGGCACCCCCTAATTGAGATAAAAAAGTCCGTTCTCATGTGGTAGATCTTGCATAAAGGTATCTGGTCCAATGCAAGGGCTAACAAAATTTGTGGTGTGCCGCCATGGTGCAAGCGTTGCCATCGATGCATTGAAGATTTAGCTCACCTATTCTTCGATTGCCCCATGTCTCGTACTATCTGTCATCATGTGACCCGGATATTGAGACTCACGAACCAAATCAATTGGCAACAAGTGTTGTTGGGTGAGGCGGTCGGCTGCTCATCGAGGTTGTGGAATGCCATCAGGAGTGAGACTCTTTGGAAGATTTGGAGGGAGCGATGTGCTGTCAATTTTGGCCAAACTCCTAAGGAATGCTCGATCGAGAAATCCTTGTTTCTTCTAGGTAAAAGAATCTCCCGAGATAAGAGATCTCCACCGTTTAGACATCACTGTATTTATCTCCTCGAAAACAACAAGTTGAAATCCAAATGGGTCCCACATGAGGGTGATACTAGGCTTATCAACCTCATTTGTAATGCCCTATAGCTTGCCATTTTCCTCCCCTGCTTTGTGGGATTTGGGGGCTCCCGTGGGCACTAGTCCCATTCACTTGTAATTTTTCTTCTTTATTTTAATTAAAGTCCGGGAGATTAGGCTAAGGCCGAACTTCGTTTTATTAAAAAAAAAAAGGGTTGTCTTTATGCTTGTCTTCTCTCTCGGTGTAAAATAAGCGCTGATTCTCCACTGGCTCCTCTACTCTTCGCTATCGCCTCGGATGGCCTCGATCGCCTACTAAAGCATCATGTGGATGTTGGCAATCTCAAGGGTCTTTCCCTACCTCTTGCTCATGGCCAAATGATTGCGAGACTCTTTGCCGATGACATGAATGCCTTTGTACACAACGATATGAAGAGCATTGAGGTATTCTGGAGTTGCCTCGTCACCTTTTGTGTGGCATCCGTTCAAAAATCAACCATGCTAAAACTGCTTTCAGAGCAATCCGTGGTCCTCCACCCCAATTGTTAGATCAGGGGTGTCAAGTTATCCCTAGAGGTCAAGTGCTCCGTCTCCTCGATATTCCTATGGGATTCGACATTTCAATGGACCAACGATGGAACTGGGTGCTATCCAATCTGGATAGCAAACTAAGTCATTGGAAAGGTATGCAAGTTAACTTGGCAGGGCGTGCCATGGTTGTTAACACATTTATGCTTTCTACGACTATTTACTTTATCTCGTGTTGGAGACCTAAGGAGAAAGAGTTGGCCAAAGTGGAAAGAATCTGCAGAAACTTCCTGTGGACTAGGGACCCCAACAAGAGGGGGATTCCCAAAATCAAATGGGAAACTTGCATTAACTCGAAAGACTCGGGGGGTCTTGGGTATATTGGATATCACTCAGTTGGCTGACAAGTTGGCAGCAAAGTGGTTTATCAAGGCTTGGAGCAATAGTGAGTCCTCTTGGGCTAAATTGATCTTCAGAAACATGAAGGATCTTACCTTAGTTGGCCATCCTGGCTAGAAGGACATAGGGATCCTCACACTTTTGTTCTCCCCCCACCCAGTGTCCCGTAAAGGCTCTCGCCTTGTGTGCTCCCTATGGAAGAGTTGGAACAAGGCCAAACAATTCATCAGAATCAGTGATGAGTGGAAGTGGGCAGCTGGAATAAGACAAAATGACTCTATCTGGTTCTCAATTTCTGGCATTAGGGGGATGGAGTCTTGGAACCTCCAAACAGCTAAGCGGCTATGGAACAAGGGGTTCAAACAGTGGAAACAACTATGGAAACACGAGACCGGCCAGTGGATTAGTTCGAAGACTTAGCAAGCATTGCCATCGATGCATTGAAGATTTAGCTCACCTTTTCTTCGATTGCCCCAAGTCGTGCGTTATCTGGCATCACATGACGCGGATATTGAGACTCACGAACCAAATCAATTGGCAACAGGTGCTGTTGGGCGAGGCGGTTGGCTACTCATCCAAGCTGTGGAATGCCATAAGGGGCAAGACTCTTTGGAAGATTTGGGGGGAGGGATGTGCTGTCAATTTTGGCCAAATTCCAAAGGAATGGTCGATTGAAAAATCCTTGTTTCTGCTAGGTAAAAGAATCTTCTCAGATAAGAGATCTCCACCTTTTAAACATCACTGTATTTATCTCCTCGAAAATAACAAGTTGAAATCCAAATGGGTCCCACATGAGGGAGATGATAGATTTGTCCTCCTCATTTGTAATGCCCTTTAGCTTACCATTCTCCTCCCCTGCATTGTGGGATTTGGGGGGTCCCATGGGCACTAGTGCCATTCACTTGTAAATTTTCTTTATTTTAATTAAAGTCCGGGAGATTAGGCCAAGGCCGAACTTCCATTTAATAAAAAAATTAAGGGCTGATTCACATGGAATCACAACTGCCATTTCGTCTATATGCTGCTAAGTCATTTGATATTCACAAGAGGTATTTCTTCACGCACATCACGGTGGCCTGTCCTTCAAAACAATTAAAACAATCCCGATAATTGATTGATAAACACATATATGCTATTGGTTAGCACACTCAGATTTGGGGCAGTTAGTTGATCAATAGTTCAAATCTGGAAACTCAAAAAGAATGCTACATTTTACTATTTACAGCATGTTATAAACAAAATACCAAAGTGGGGTAGTTGATCAATAGTTCAAATTCTGCCTCTAAAACTCTGTAAAGCTTGGAAAGAATGCGACATTTTACTATTTATAGCATGTTATAAACAAAACACCAAAGTGGGAAATTCTTCATTGAGGGACCTGCACCAATGTCACAACAAGTAAATATGTCTTAGTCGTATGCAAGACATATGTCACCTTTTTATTTTCTCGCCCCAAAAACATCAAGATTTAGTAGCTTATTATGAATCCCTTTTGTTGGGTCATCAAAACAATTGGAATCAAGTGTTGTTTAGAGAAGCTATTGGTTGCTTAGTGGCTCTCTCGAATGCCATTAAAAGCAAAGTCTTGTGGAAAATATCAAAGGAAAGATGTGCAACCAAATTTGACAAACCCCCCAAAGAATGGTCTTTAGAGAAGTCCCTAGACTCTCAAGATAGAATGATTTAGAATTGTAAAAGATCTCCCCCTTTCAAACACGACAAGGTGTTTGTTGTAAAAACCAATAGCCTTAAGAGCAATTGGATCCCCCTCAAAAGGATGAAAAGATCATCAACTTACATTGTATCTGCCTCTAATGGCCTTGTATCTATTTCCTTTTTAATAGTTAGAAAAAGAATAAAACAAATTTATTTATTCATTTTCTCATTGCCTATTATTGAAAACATTTTAGCAAAGCTTTAGGGTGAGTTTATGTGATAGCTATTGACAACATGAGCTCGTTTACTTCATTTCCATTAGTATCCACCTAAGTGCATCTCCATTTTCTATCCATGAGACACTCCATTCCATATTATTTAAGTTGTATCTCATTGTATTTGGGTACCTTGCCATTTGCTTCTATCATTGTATTCATTCTCCTTCAAGGGGAATTATCCCACATGTGATGTACTTTGGGAGAGCCTCCTCCAACTCAATATAAGAGGGTGTCTCCCCCACTTTGTACTTGATTAGAAGCTTGTAGAACATACTTCATGCTCTTGGCAAGCTCATTTTTAATCCATGTGAGTTTACCCATTTCTTGATCTACCCTCTTTGAGTCTGTGACACTCTTTCATTTTGTGAGGACACTCTTCTTTTAATTTTGCTTCCACATGTGTACACTCTACATGGTATCAGAGCATTAGGTGGAGATCTTGGTGGTCTTTGTGGTGACATTGGTGGTGCATTAGAGGTCTTGGCAACATGCTTTTGGTGGTGAATCTTCTCATCATCCTTTCCATGCTTTGGAATCGTGGTTGAATGCTAGTCGCCATTTTTCCCTCCCTCCCATCCTCTTTCCACCTCTCTTTTCCCACCTTCCCACCATCTTTGTGACAATTCTTCATTGGTTTAGTGACAGTCATATCCCTTGCATGACTTATACCTTTTGTTTTTTAGATTCCTAGCATGGTGGTGTCATCCTCTGCATTAGAACACACACACTCTATGTTTCAGTTTTACATGTAACATCAACCCTATGGCATCATGATATAGTCTCTACAAATTTTCTATTCAATATAGATCTTGTGGCAGACAAGTGTTTACACCAACATTGTGCGCCCAGCATGCACATGTATTGATCTTTCTTGCACAATAAGCATGTGAGGTAGATGACCATGATAGTTCAAGCAATCAGATATGTGAACTTTTCTTTAATATAATTGATTCCATTGGAGTTTTCCTCTATGCTTGTACAACACAAAGATGCTTGCCTTTAGCCACAAGCTTCAAATCGATGCTATAGAAGTCTAATATGTTCCTTGTGTTAGAGAGAGAGACACTCCCAGAGGTATGCGCCATTGTCACCCTCAGGTACTACTCGATGCATGAAGCAAAACAAGTGGGCTTGTAGAGAGTCATTATGTGCTCACAAGCCATAGAAATGGAGCTGAGGACTATTGGCTAAATAGGCTCACTGCTATCTTGAAGGAACAATTGTGTCATATAGAATCCATGGCTGCCCCCAAGTGCTACCTTCCTCAGACGTCATCAAATTCCAAGATCTCATGAGAGATAGTAGCTACCATCGATGAAGATAGAGATAGAAAGAGGAAGCATCAAAGAAACTCTTTGTACCCTCATGTCAAGATTCCCTCTCTCTCTCTCTCTCTCTTTCTCTCTCATACACACACACACCCCACACACAAAGAGAGCAAGAGAGAGAAAGAGTGTCAAAGAAGATCCTTGAACACTCTTCTCGTCTAGATTGCCTCCACACAGCTAATGTGCCACCGCTTTATGTGTTTTGCTATGTCGCCATCTCCGTGTCAGCAAGAAAAAATGTTAGCAACAACAAGAACAAAGCCACTATGTTAATTATGCACCTATGCACCAGTTTCAACAAATCCTAGAGTCATCCAATTTTAAAGAAGCTTGAGGCCAACTTGAGTGGGAAGAAGCTATGTAGATAGAGATGGATGCAATCGAGAAGAAAAATACTTGGACACTTGTTCCAAAGCCAACTATCATCAATTTATTGGAGTTAAGTGGGTATATAAAGTTTAGTACAAAGCTGATGGTGCTTTGGAAAAATACAAAGTAAGACTTGTAGCTAAGGGTTATAAGTAAAAATATAGCATTGATTATGAAGAAACTTTTTCCCCTACTACAAGGTTTACAATTATAAGAGTCATTCTTAAATTAATCACACAATTTAAATGGCCCATCTACAAACTTGATGTCAAAAGTGCTTTCCCCAATGGTGATATTCAAGAAGAAGTATACGTAGAACAACTTGAAGGTTTAAGATCAAAGGAAAGGAAGATCATGTATACAAACTTCACAAAGCACTTTATGGACTTAACAAAGCTCTTAGGGCCTTGCATGAAGAGATCTACAAGTTCTTTGAAGATAAAGGATTTCAAAGGAGTGTTTTTGATGCTAACTTGTACATATACTAGAAAGAGTCCTTGATTTCAATAATCATCCTTTATGTTGATGACTTGATTTTTTATAATTTCAGATGATGAACGCATCCAATTCATCATCACATAGCTTCACCTTGAGTATTCCATGATAGTGTTGGAGTTAGACGTCTGCAAAAGCACGCGAACAACACAAGGAAGAAGAAGAAGCTTGGAGCACAACACACAAGACTGAATGTATTACTAGAGAATGTACAAAGATAAGTAGCCCATTAGGGCAATAGGCGTATATACAAGCAGGGGGAAAAAACCTCCTAAAGAGGGAAAAAAGTGCCCCGACGGTCCTAGAGTGATCACACACATCACTACCTAAATATATCAACAAATCCCCCCTGGGAGTGATGCGGTGAACAACGAGCTGGCACTCATGTATAAGGAAGTGCCAAGCTATGTGGAAATCAGTCCACAAAAGGAAGTAAGCCCAAAGCTTTGCGGAAAGCTTCAAACTTCTCCCTAGGCAGAGCCTTCATGAAAAGGTCTGCAATGTTCTCCTGCGTGGGCACATATGCCAAGGTGATCTCCCCAGCAGAGAACCTCTCCCTGACATAGTGATAATGCACCTCAATGTGCTTAGTGCTAGCATGGAACACAGGGTTCCTCACAACTGCCAATGCGCTCTGACTGTCAGTGAAGATGGTGGTGGCAGAAGACTGGCCAACACCCAAATAAGCCATAAGGCGTCTGAGCCACACACACTCAACAGTCGCTGTGAAAGCTACCCTATACTCAGCCTCACAACTGGAAGTGGCCACAGTAGGCTGCTTCTTGCTCAACCAAGATATACATGAGCTACCAAGCATGAAGCAAAAGCCACTGGTGGACACACGAGTGTCATAACAACCAGCCCAATCTGAGTCAGAAAAAGCATGCAAATCTGGCGGTAGTGATCCCCCCTTGGGATAAAACAACCCAAGTAGCCGAGTACCACTAAAGTAGTGAAAGATGTGCTTAACCACCTTCCAATGCGTGACTCCTGGGCAATGCATAAACCTGCTCATCTGTGAGACAGCAAACTGAATATCTGGCCAAGTAATGCATAAGTAAATCAAGCATCCAACAGCCTGCTGATAGAGAACAGCATCAAATGCATCTCCAGCATCATGAAGACTCAATCGTAAACCTGTCTCCATAGGAGTGGCAATAGTCTTACAGTCTTCAAGGCCAAAACGCTGCAATAATGTGTCAATATATTTCGTTTGACACAAAGCCATTCCACCATCAACTTGCATAAACTGAATGCCCAAATAGTGATGCAAATGCACCACATCAGACATCTCAAATGAGGCATGCAAATCAGCCTTGAAATCAGCAATATGCTTCTCAATAGGACCAGTGAGCAGCATGTCGTCTACATAGACAACAATGATCAGAAGCACATCATTAGCACGCTTAACATATAAGGTGCTTTCAGTTGGACTGTTCTCAAAACCATGTGCAATCAGATAGGCATGTATCTTCTCATACCAAGCACGTGGTGCTTGCTTTAAACCATATAACGCCTTCTTTAACCTGCACACCTTGTTTTCATGCCCTTTCTGCACAAAGCCACGCGGCTGAAAAACATACACTTCTTCATGCAAGTCACCATTCAGAAATGCTGTTTTAATGACCAACTGATGTACATTCCAACCATGATGGGCTGCAAGTGCACAAATGCTCCGAACAGTAGTCATACGGCATGTAGGTGCAAAGGTCTCATCAAAATCAATGCCTCTTTCCTGCGCATAACCCTTTGCAACAAGCCTAGCCTTATACCTGTCAACTGTACCATCAGGTTTACGCTTCAGCTTGTATACCCACTTAGTGCCAATGGCCTTCTTGCCAGGAGGCAAGTCACACAAAGACCATGTACCATTCTTCATTATAGCATCATATTCAGATTGCATAGCAGCCATCCAAATTTCTGAATTCTGTGCTTCATCAAAAGAAACAGGCTCATTCTCATCACAGAGATTAGATGCAGCCATAGCATAGCAATCTGATGCAAAGGAGGCACTATGAGAGCCTAAACGAGTACGATATGACAAAGGTGCATCTAATTTGCTGTCACGCAAAGTCTGCACCAGCCATTTTGGCATAGTTTTTGCTTGCTCAATATCAGCTCTCTCATCAGCAAGTGCATCATGTAAATCTGCATTAGAAATGGAATGATCTGCACCATCATATGAAACCTGCAAAGGCTGAGAAGTTGCCTCATTAGGACCAGCACTAGACTGTCCACCTGTAAAAAGAGGCATCAGAGTATCATACATGTCTTTGGAGCTAACAGATGTCTCCTTAGTACATGAAAGCAATGGCTGAATAGCATCTTCCACAAAGACAACATCACGGCTAACCAGAATGCGTTTAGTCTGTGGATGATACAGATGATAGCCTTTACTTTCAGAACTGTACCCAACAAAAATACATTTTACTTCCTTATCATCCAATTTTCTGCGATGTTGTTCAGGCACTAATGCATATGCCAAACAACCAAAAACACGCAGATGAGCAACAGATGGCTTGCGGTCATGCCAAGCCTCATATGGAGTGATAGACTGCAACGCTTTAGTGGGACACCTGTTCAGTACATATGCTGCACACATGACAGCCTCAAGCCAGAAACTATGAGGTAAAGCCTGACTCTTGACCATACATCTCGCCATCTCCATGAGAGACCTGTTCTTCCGTTCAGCAACTCCATTCTGTTGAGGTGTATACGGCACTGTACACTGGTGTTTTATCCCACATTCAGCCAAAAATGCATTAAAGTCTGAAGACATATATTCCCCCCCTCGATCAGAACGGAGGGTGCCCATTTTACATGCTGACAGATTTTTAGCCAAAACCAAAAACTGTTTGAAGCACATGAACACTTCGGACTTTGCTTTGAGTGGATATACCCATGCATGCCTGGGAAAATCATCAATGAAAGTCACGAAGTAAAGGTAATTTCCAAAAGAGGGTGTCTGCATAGGACCACAGACATCACTATGTACAAGTTGCAATTTCTGCGTAGCCCGAACCGAACCATCTTTTGGAAAGGAAGAACGCTGCATTTTGCCCAAAATACAGCCTTCACAAACATGTTTTCCAGGTGCCTCAAGTTTGGGCAAAGAGGACACCATTTCAGATTTCTGCAGGCGTAACAAACTAGCAAAATTCAGATGACCAAAGCGTGCATGCCAAAGCTTTGCATCTGACATAGCCTGAGAATCATGAGCTGCACATGCCAAATCATTCACAGATCTTTCATAGTCTATGAGCTTTGAATGTGCAGCATTTGCAGATTTCTGCTTACTAGTAGAAGAGCTCCATTTTCCTTTGCCCTTCTGACTAGCCAGGAAAGCTTGATCTGCAACTCGCATAATGGACCTGTTCTGCCTGGACTGATCTTCCTGCAATAGAACAGAGACTAACTCCTCAAATGATAAGGCATTCGGATTGCCTTTCATCATCAACCGAAGAGTAGAAGAAAAACTCTGATATGAGTCAGGAAGACCATTCAAAACGGTCTGCACAAGTGAGCTATCTGGTATAACCTCATCAGCAGAAATCAACTGTTCCTTCAAATCTTTGATCTTCGTTAGGAATCTGTCCATAGAATCACCTTCATTCATGTGCTCACTCTCCAACTGTTTTCGGAGATAAGCAACACGAGCCTCATTCCTAGCTTGGTACAATGTGGTAAGTGTATCCCAAGCATCCCTAGCTATTCTGCAAGAGAGTATGTGAGGAATAATGGCACGTTTGACAGACAAAGCTATCAATGCATGCACCCGGGCATCTTTGCCATCCCAACGAATTTGCTCTGCAGTAGGTGCAACAGAAACAACAGCACGAACAGGAATCTGCACAATATCATCTTCGACACCATCTTCATCAGCTCCAGCACCTGTATTTGTAGTACCTGTAGTCGCAGGTGTAACAGGACGTCTTTCAACACCCTGCACAATGTTCCACAGTCCTTTTGCAACCAATACATGTCGCATCATATAAGCCCATAATGGGTAGTTGGTACCATCCAACTTATCCTCAACAGCCAACATACGGAATACATCACTGCTTTCAGCCATGGCCGGTGACTAAAATACCTTGATGCAGAAAACTGACTGTATCTCAAAAAGTTGAACGGAACTGCCCAGACGAGTTCTGCTAGACCTGTAGCAGACTTCGAGATGCTTAAATTGGCAAACAGAAACTAGTATATACCTTTGGCACAAAAGGACGAAATAGCCTGCACAAGCACTGCGATAGTGCGTTCAGAGGCCCTGAGTATGCTCACCAAATTTCATGCAAATCTGAGACTGCAAACAGAGGAGTGTCGACGATGCCCTACAAGAAGCGACGGCATGCTCTGATACCAATTGTTGGAGTTAGACGTCTGCAGAAGCACGCGAACAGCACAAGGAAGAAGAAGAAGCTTGGAGCACAACACACAAGACTGAATGTATTACTAGAGAATGTACAAAGATAAGTAGCCCATTAGGGCAATAGGCGTATATACAAGCCGGGGGAAAAAACCTCCTAAAGAGGGAAAAAAGTGCCCCGGCGGTCCTAGAGTGATCACACACATCACTACCTAAATATATCAACAGATAGATCTTGGTCTAGTTCAATATTTATTAGGCATGGAAGTGTGGTAAACAAAAGAAGGCATATTCCTCCCATAAAAGAAGTACTACTCTCATCTTCTTTGCAGATTTAACATGGAATAGTGTCAGTGAGTGTCCATGCCACTTGATCCAAACATCAAGCTAACACTTGAGGACTCATCATCAATAGTGGATGTGAATTATTTTGATACCAATCCAACATGCTAAACTCAACTTCTCGAGAGCTCGATGATGATACCCTCAGAGTAGAAAACCGAGCTCCAGGCACTAGACATGGTGGTCCACACAAAGGCTATAGAACACACAAAAAACACAGTACACAGGAGTACAAAGATAGATTTTGTAGGTGTTACAAATGCAATCAAACTTCCAGTCTATGGCTGACCAAACCAATATGTGTTTTAATAAGGAACATATACAAAAGTGTCTGGTGACCATTTGGCCTTTCACATGGACACTAACGGTAAGAATCTCCCAGTAAAGGACAATATGGCGAAAGTGACTATGGGAAAAAATAAAGAATGATAAAGAATACTTGAGTGTAAGTATACAAACTACACCTCCCACCTGATAGGCATGTTACAGAGTATACAAGTAATTGTGTAAGATCATGAATCAAGTAATCCCCATCAAGTGAAAATAGTGTCGAAAGCTATCTTGTGGTAGAGCTTTAGTCAGCGCAGTTGCAACATTATCTCGAGGATGAACCTTCATGAGAATAATGTGCTTAGTGGCTAAGCAATCTCTAATGAATTGATACCTCACCTCACTGTGCTTGGTCTTCTGATGATAGACTAGATTCTTAGCCAATGCAATGGCATTCTGACTAACATTGAGTAAATGAGGTATGTGCTAAGGTAGACCCATATCACAAGCAAGATGGGACAATCACAATGCCTCCTTACATGCCTCACTTGCTATAGCATACTTTGCTTCTATAGTCAAAACATCTGTACATTATTGAAGATGAGATCTCCAGGAGATAGCACCTCCAGCAAAATGAAAGATGTACCCTGATGTAGACTTATGATTGTCTACACAACCAACATAATCAAAATTTGTGTAACCAATAATGGATGCTTTACCTCTACCCAAGCATAAACACTTGTCTTTAGTGCAACTCAGATATCTCAAAATCATTTTGGCCACTTCCCAATGCTTCTTGCCAATATTCGACATATATCTGCTCACAACCCCCATTGCAAATGCAATGTCTAGTCTTGTAGCTACCATAGCATACACGGGACTCTCAATAGTAGGTTGGTAAGGAATTTTGGTCATGAATTCCTTTTCCTCATCTGATTTGGGTCAATCATCCTTGCTCAATTTCACATATGTGGGTAAAGATGTACTAAATGTCTTTCCACCCTGCATATTGAACATGTGAAGTACTTCGGATGTGTACTCACTTTGAGACAAGTATATGCATCTTTTACTTCTATCGCAAGTAATGCGCACGCCAAGAATATGTTTGGCATCCCCCAAATCCTTCATATCAAATGTCTGACTCAACTTCTTGTTGAGCATTGACAAATCATAAAAGGACTTCCCGACAATCAACATATCATCGACACAAAGTATCAAGCATATCAAGCTGCCATCTAAGCATCTCCTTGTGTAGAAACAATGATCCTCATTGCTTTGAGAATAGCCTTCAGACTTCATAAAAGCATCAAACTTTTGGTACCTTTGTCTAGGGGACTGTTTAACTCCATATAAGCTCTGCTTCAGTTTAGAAACTAGACTTTCTTTGCCATGAACTACATAATCCTTTGGTTCTTCCATATATATCTCACTTGTAAGATCTCCATGCAAGAAAGCAATTTTCACATCCATTTGAACTAGCTCTAAGTCCTCCATTGCAACAAATCCAAGCAACATTTGTGAGGTAGTCATCTTGACCAATGGAGAGAAGATTTCCTCAAAATCAACACCATATTGTTGCTTAAAACCCTTTGCAACAAGTTGTGCTTTATATTTTGGAGAACCAGTATCTGATGTTAATTTCATTTTATATACCCATTTACATAGTAAAGCTTCCCTACCCTTTGGGAAAGGCACTAAATCTCAAGTACCATTCTTGTGAATAGAATCCAACTCATTCTTCATGGCACACTTGCACTTGACATGATCCTCTATCTGCATAGCCTCTTTTTAGCAAGAAGTCTCACTAGCATCTGTCAGCATAACAACATCAAAACCTGGAACATATCTTTTAGGTGGATATGAGACACGTGCAAAGCATCTCAATGGTGGCTGAACTAGAATATTTGTAGACTAATCTGATCAGACATTCTCTTGAACATCCCTAAGTGTAGCATTTTTATGCATGCTAACGGGAGGACTAGTATCCTCAAACAACACTCTTCTCACGTCAACCTCCTTAATGGGTTGTTTATGCACCTTATACTTGTTGAAAATGGCATCATTAATTTTGATCACTGACCATGTTTCAAGATCCCATAAGTGATATCCAAACCGGCCTTCTCAACCATATCCAAGAAAAATGCATTTCTCTCGCTTATGATCCACCTTTTTTCTAAGGTTCTTGGGTATATGAACATATGCTCCACACCCAAAAACTCAAAGATGATCATAATATGGTGACTTCCCTGTCCATAACTCTTTTACCACTTTCAAACCTTTGGTAGTACTAGGAGAACGGTTAATCACATGAACTACAGTTAATATTGCTTCCGCCCAAAAGCCTCGTGGCAGGTTTGTATGATGCAGTATAGAGACTACTCTATCCTGAATAGTTCTATTCATCCTTTCAGCTACACCATTTTGTACTATGTTATAAGGACTTGTAAACTCTCTACAAGTTCCTCTAGACTGATAGAAAAGGATGAATTCATGTGAGGTATACTCACCCCCATTATCTGAATGTAAAGCCTTAAGCTTAGTTCCTTTTTTAGTCTCAACTAATGCAAGCCATTTTCTGAAAATAGGGAATACCTCATCCTTCACTTTCATAGGATATACCCACAGTTTTCTAGTAGCATCATTTATGAAAGTGAAAAATTAAAGAGAACCACCTAATGACCTTGTGGGCATAGGACCACACACACCTATATGAAGGAGATCTAAAGGCTGAATTGAAGAGTTAAGGTGTGTCTTATGCACATTCGAAATTTGCATTCCATATTGACAATTCTCATAAAATGAGAAATTTGAGAAAGATAACATAGGTAAGTAGTTAGAATGAGAAAGATTCTCCATTCCACTAGGAGATATATGGCCCAAACATCCATGTCAGATAAACGCCATAGGCTGTTCATTAACAACCAACAAGTGTTCTTTCTGTGATACAAATAAAGGATAAATTGAAATTTTTTTCCTTTTGCAATAACCATATTGCCCTTTGATATTTGAAAGGATTGAGCATAGAAAACCACTTTGTAGCCAAGGTCATCAAGTTGATAAACTGAAATCAAACTACACGATAACTGATATACATGGCGTACATTATGCATAGTACATTTTGAACCATCAATGAACTGCACAACCACATCTCCAATCCTAACAATGTCACACTAGTAAGTGTCACCAAGTCTCACAGTACCAAGAGACTTTGTTGCATAAGTACAAAATCATTCTTTATGTGGTGTCACATGAAAAGAAGTAACAGAATCTAGTAGCCACATGTGGGAAAGAGACTTAGCCATGAAAGCCTCACTAGGCACAATATCGTCAAGTGTCAAAACATCAATATCATCAGAAATAGCATTGATTTCTTCAATCTTCATGGTTGGAGTAGATGGTGCAGGTAACTGTTTAACATGCCCATTGCAAGAAACTAAGAATTAAGACCACCACGAGCCAGAGAGATGACTCTCCTCCCAACCTTATGCCTGTATATATGGCTACTCGAATCAATGCCACAAATGTAATTAGATTCCACAAGTGCATGTGCAATCTCCTCCACTCCTTTCATATCTTCCACTAGAGTCTACTAGTGGTTGGAGTGATCTCGACCATTACTTTAGTACCTTCCACTAGAGTCCACTAGTGGTTAGTATACTTGCCACTCGATTTAAGTCTTGTTGGACTCAAGTTAACTCACGTTAACTTGAGTTAGAAGACTCTAGAGCTCCTTGGGCAAAACACTCTCCCCATGCTCCCCATGGGGGTTGAACCCAAGACCTCTCCTTTACAACCTTGAGACTTAACCACTAAGCTAAGTGGTTTACTTATTTAAGAGACCACATGGACTTATACTTAAGTCTAGTCTTGAGATCTTTGGCCATACACATGAGTGACCAAACGGTGTCCAATTTCACATCTGTCTGAACCGGTTAGACCCTTAGATCATAAACATACTTTATTACATTGTTCCCCCCTTGGAAAAGACTTTTTTCCTTGAAAATAAAGCTATATATAATAACCATAGGCAACCCCCAAGCCTCATGTTCTTAAACCGGAAGAACGTGGCCATGTTCTAATACTAGAAGAACATGTCTCATCTCTGTGGTGGGATCCCTACCCAAATGATTCAAAACACTGTCTGGCTTTGCACTTTGATAAAACGGTCAAAGTACAAAGTAGTGAATGAATTATAAGGATGGACCCAAAAATATCCCCAGCCACTTCATAGTTTCTCAATGTGCGATCTAGGCACAACATATGGACAAATTACTAGTCCATTTTTGGGCATAACTAGTGCATGGACTTAGTTATTAAGGTAGGGTTCTTATCCTAATCAAGACTTTGAGAACTCTTGATTCGCTTGAATTTTATTTGGAAGACTTAAAGTTTGATTGATCCAAATATCTAACTTGGATGTTTGTAAAATGGTTTACTCTCATCCAATAGTTACTTGATTTTTTCACCTGACTGTAGAACTACTTTTTCCTAATGAGCTTGAAAAATCCTATGTATACTGGAGGAGAAAGTGTACCATTGACCTGTGATCAACCATACTTTATCATTGACCAAGTAAAATTCAAAATGAAAATCATCCAACTTAGGACACTTTTCTCAAAGGCTTTATCTTTAAGTTCTTGGGAATCGTCAATCTAATGAGCAATTCCTAACTTCTCGAGTATACTGGACTCTAGAAATTCATTTGGAGTTATGTTAAAGAACTTGAAAGCAAACTCAAATAAAAAAGTCAATCTTGGACTTAGCATCTTTAGAAGATTGAATAAGTTCTTATACATAACATCTAGCTAGGATTTTTAATTTAGTTATCTAGTTCCAATCGGCTAATCCTAGACTTTTGCCAAAGAAATCAGATACCATATCCAAGTCAATTCCAAAAGATTTGGAAAGCGAAAGGAAATAACTAGAACTGTGTATAACTAATTCAAACTTCTAAGATATACACTTGCTATGAGTCAAATACTTGATGACTCATGACTTTGAACTTCTCAAAGATCTGTTTCAACAAGGCATTGAAGCATTTATTTTTTCTATCTTTAAGAGAAATAAACTTGATTCTCAAAAAGATTCATAGAGTAAATCTAAATACCATCCAACCACAAGATACTAGTGTGGTATCCAACATCAGTGTGTTGACCCACTGAGGTTCTATTCATGAGTTTTTACTCAAATAATGCTTCATTTGAGACTAAGTTCATGCCTATATTCAATCTTTATGACTGCTTACTAGGAATGCAATTCTTGAGCATTGCTTTGAGTCAAAGGATTGAATTTACTAAGTTACACTAGGAACTTGATGCTTGACTTAGTCAGTCTATTCCTTAGTTGAAAGAATCATTTCAATGTCAGAGTCCTATTTCTTTAGAAATGTAGTAAATATTTCCGATAAAAAACACTTAATCTTGAAGTGTTTCAAAATTCAAATAAGAAAAAATCTTTATTTGAAAAAGAAAACCTTTGAAGTTAATTTCATATCTTCTACTTCCTTGATCTTGAAGTATCTTGAGATCATTATACTATCCTCCTTGAATTTAAACTTCTTTTTGGAAGTTTTAATTCCCTTGAAGATCAAATCTAACTCCAAAATCTATTTTTCAAACTAAAAGATAATTATCATCCCATGGTTCGATGTCCCATACCATCTTTCCTACATCAATCTGAGTATAAAATATGGTGTCCCATACCACCCTATTTTATATTCACATTAATGTGTGGGTGATACTTACCCTAAAGTCTAAACATCTCTTCATAGAGTACTTCCTCACTTCAAGAATTTTGAAGTTTCAGGCATTACCTCTAACTTGATAATTTAGGTTTTGATTCCTTTACAGGATCATTTTATGATCTCATGTTTTCCATAGGAAACTTGAAAAACTTTGATAGAATATCAATTCTTCTTTACTAGGGTTTTCAAAAGGAAAACCAATTATCATTCCAAGTTCTTGAATCTATCAAATTCAAGTCTAATTGGTTAAACCTGCCCAATTTGTAGTGACAAGAGCTTTTCACTTCTTGTCTTTAGATTCCTTTCTGAAATAAAGCTTTAAGCAACTACCCCGGGGACTTTTACATGAATCTCTCTATTGCTTAAGTTTAAGCATCCACTCATGCTTTTGGATTTCAGCTTTAAGAAATCCCGTTAAGGATAGGCAAACTTTTACATTATACCTTCCATAGACTTAATTACCGTTATCACGGTTGCAGACTACATACTTGGAACTTTACTCTGTTCAAACTTGGAACAACTTACTATTTCAATTGCCAATACCTGGGCAAACATCAAAGTAGTTCCAATCGCAAGTTCTTGGACAAAACTTTCCAAGATTGATCAAGTCTTTTTTATCTTGCAATAAAATAAAGAATTATTCTTTATCTTTAAGATCTCACTATCAAAAAGCGTCTTTGCTTACCCATGGGTTTTTAGAGATCTTTCCCCTACTCAAGTCCAAGCATGTACTAATGCCTTTCAGATTCTAAATCTGAGAATCTTTGATACACCACCATATGATATCAACCATTGGACTTTAAGTACCACTTCGAGCGGTTTGGGACTTCTAGGAAACTACTTGCTATTGAAAGAGTTTGAAGAATTTCATTCTCACTACATGGGAGAATGTTATTCTTCAAGGACTTGAGATTCATTCTATGGAATCAAATAAACTGATCAAATGATTCATCTTGGAATCTTTTGCAATGCTAGAAATGATATTTGAAAGAAATTCTTAGACTTTCAAACAATATCCAGATGTTTTACTGATTCACTTGTGTTCATTTCCAAAGTATCAAACTAGAGAATAAATATCACCTTTAGGATATGGTTTCTCATTCCACTATGAAAGTTTGACTTGAACTTTTATTTATGTGATATTGACTCCTGTTCTTGAGTTTGATACAAGATTCATTATTATTGGTCAATCTTTGGATGTTACTAGAGTACTTCTTTTGACAATTGATCCAATAGTAATGCTACTATGAACACATAACTTTGAGCTTTGTAGCTTGTTTAGGAAAATTTCATGGATTGGAGATCCATTTATTGGAACTTTTGTATTCCTAAATGAAAAGTTCACAGTTTGATTCAAGTCTTTAGGAATTGATCTCAATCCCCAAAGATTGCTTGATTTGGTTTACTCTTGAAGCTTCAATTAGCTTTAAAAAAAACCAAAACTTAACTCTCTAAAAGAGTTCTTTCAAGTTTCCATGATTTCTTAGCAAGTTGCATCGTTACCAGAGATGCAATCATCATGGAACCTAACATCCTCTTATTGAACGTCAAAGTTCAATTGATGCTAAGGTTCAACCTTTGTTTTCCATCACTCCTTGGGATAGAATTCAAAGTGAAAACTTCAAAAAACCTATGTTATTTACTAATTTGGAACATATCAACTATCCTTTGAACTTGAAAGTTTGATTGATTTTAGTTCCATTTGAATTTATTTGATTATTATCACAGCTTGGGATAAAATCAGATAAAACTTCCAAAGGAAACTTCATCAACCTACTTGAATGCATGATTTCTCAAATCCAAGCTAACGACTACATCTATACTTGTCGTTAGGATTCTATAAGTTTTCTCCTAAACTTAGATCCATTAAGGAAATTTGAAAATAGCCTTATTTTCTTGCCGTTCCAATGAGCAAGAAAATTGAAAACTTGACTTCCAAAGGGTCTACTTTTCCTAATCAAGACTCTTAATTTGTGATACCTAAGTATCACTTTTGGGAAAAAAAAGCTAGCTACTTGAGGTACATGGCAGCCAGGATCCTTGAAACTACCTAGTTTGCTATTTTCCCTAGTTATCTATGTCGAGTTAGAAAAATGAGGTAATGAAATTATAAGTATTCAACTACGTAACAAAGAATCATGCATATGCAAATGTCTGTTCTTGCATGAAAATGCATGTGAGTGCATGCACATGTTGGCATTCTCCTTTCATGCACCAAACTTAAATCAAACAATTCTTGAGCTTGAAAATGCATGTTCCCAATCATCCATGCACAAACATTCTACTTACTAGTTTTTGTAAAAAGATACAACCGTTCATGTGCATAAACTTGAGCATTAACTATCTTTTTTCAAGCAAGAAGAAAACGTGTTTTGTGCAAGAAAACATTCTCTGAAAAGGAGAAATGCACCAATATTCTTTCGGAGATGCATGCCTAGAGTGTTTTCATACTTCGATGCTTTCCTATTTTGCTTTCATTAAATTGCATACTTTGCTTTCAAAATTGAAGATTCGTTCCTTACTTCAATGATAATAGCAACGTATTCTATATGAAAGCATAGAGCAAAGCAAATATTGAAATGAAAACATCAACTTATAAAGTTCTTATCTACCAATTAGGGTACTTCCTTCCAGTGATCCTTTGGAAGAGCAATTCTCCATCCTTTGGTCCATGGGAAAAATTAGATACTCCTCCATGAAGATTGTTGCTTTATTGTGTCTATCTCAATGTAGAATCGGTTTTAATTTGAGTTAGGTTGAGGATCTTGGCAAAGAACTCTCAGAACAGGTTATGATTTGATATAATCACAATGATATCCACCTTTTTATAGGCAAGCAACTAGATGCACATGCATGTAAGATGATTCTTGGTATCGTGGGTATGAGAAAGCTCTTTGATCACTGAGGTTGCGTGTTCAAGATCCGGACATGATATCTCATAATAGAACTTGCTTTTTACACCAAATCTATTTACACCTCCAACTTGGAACTATGGAAATGAGAAGATGATGACCATGTGGAGAACGATCAGAAAACATGTCCGCATGAGAAAATACACGCCACGATTCTCATGAGAACTATCTTAGAGATGGAAGATGATGATGATGATGAGCCTAACAAGGTCACCATGGGAGCTTGCCTAGAGCTCTGATACCAATGCAAGAAACTAAGAATTACAACCACCACATGCTAGAGACATGACTCTCCTGCCAACCTTATGCCTATATATATGGTTGCTTGAATCAACGAGAACCACAAATGTAACTAGATTCCACAAGTGCATGTGCAATCTCCTTCACTCCTTTCATATCTTCCACTAGAGTCTACTAGTGGTTGGAGTGATCTCGACCACTACTTTAGTACCTTCCACTAGAGTCCACTAGTGGTTGGTATACTCACCACTCGAGTTAAGTCTTGTTGGACTCAAGTTAAATCATGTTAACTTGAGTTAGAAGACTCTAGAGCTCCTTGGGCAAAACACTCTCCCCATGCTCCCTATTGGGGTTGAACCCAAGACCTCGTCCTTAACAACCTTGAGACTTAACCACTAGGCTAAGTGGTTTACTTGTTTAAGATAGCACATGGACATATGCTTAAGTCTAGTCTCGAGATCTTTGGCCATACACACGAGTGACCAAACGATGTTCGATTTTAGATCTGTCTGAATCAATCGGACCTTAGATCATATACCTACTTTATTACACACATCAACATTCTGCCCATTACTTTTAGCATTCTTTAATGCATAACAGTCTTTCTTCATGTGTCCCTTCTTATCACAATAATGGCATTTTTGATATGTTTAGATCATTGTCGTCAAAGTCCACTTAATCATTACTAGAAATAGGGGGGCATAGCGACGCCCCTAAATTGAAAAAAAATCGTGTTCGTCGCATAAGCGATGTTAGCCTTGCTTATGCGATGCAAAATCTATGTGTCGCAAATAGCCTTGCTAAACAGTGATGCTCTTGATGATGTTGGCAAACTGACTGCGATATTGGAGCATTGCAAAAGCGATGTCCTGGTGTTTCAGAGCATCGCATAAGCGACGCTCTTGAATGTTAAAAAAAAATCGATTTCTCTCGGCACATTTGTGCTGGGATTTGGACATGAGAGAGAGAGAGAGAGATCGACAAGAGCTCATCTCGTGAAGCAAGGTACGCACACACACATACACACACACATTTACACACACACACATACATATGCATACACACACATAGACACACACACACATATACACACTAATTTACATACACACATACACATGCATACACACACACATATATACACACATAGAAACATGCATACATACATAGACACACACACATACACATATAGACACACACACATACACATACACACACATACACACACACATAGACACATACACACTTACACACACACACACATCCACACACATTTACACACACACATATACACATGCATACAGACACATATATATAGATACACACATATATACACACATAGATACACACATATATACACACATAGACACACACACATTGACACACACACACACATACACAGACACACATATAGACACATACACATGCATATATGCATACACACACACACATAGAGAGACATACACACACACATACATGCATACATAATGCATATGCAAATGCATACATAATGCATATGCAAATGCATACATACATACTTACATGCATACACACATACACACACATGCATTTATATGCATACATAATGTACATGCATATGCATACATACATGCTTAAACTCATACACACACATACACATGCATACACGCATACACATACACACATATATATATGCATACACACACATGTAAAGAGACATACACACACACATACACATACAATCATACATATGCATACATAATGCATATGCATATGCATACATACATACTTACATGCATACACACACATACACACACATGCATACATATGCATACATAATGCACATGCATTTGCATACATACATGCTTACATGCATACACACACATACACATGCATACACACATACACATACACACATATATATGCATACACACACGTAGAGAGACATACACATACATGCATACATATGCATACATAATGCATATGCATATGCATACATACATACTTACATGCATACACACATACACACACATGCATACTATGCATACATAATGCACATGCATATGCATACATACCTGCTTACATGCATATGCACACATACACACACATATACACATACACACATAGACACACACACATACAAAAACCCATACACACACATATATGCATACACACACACACATGGAGAGACATACACACACATACACATACATGCATACATATGCATACACAATGCATATGCATATGCATACATACATACTTACATGATACACACACATATGCATACATAATGCACATGCATATGCATAGATACATGCATACACATACACACACATAGACACATACACACACATATACACATAGATTTACACACACATACAATGCATACACACACATACACCCATAGACACACACACACATACACACACATATACACACACATACACACACATACACACACATACACACACACACACATAATGCATATTCATATGCATACATACTTACTTACATGCATACACACACATATGCATACATAATGCACATGCATATGCATAGATACATGCATACACATACACACACATAGACACATACACACACATAGACACATACACACACACAGACACATACACACACATACACACATAGATTTACACACACATGCACATGCATACACACGCATACACACACACACATACACACACACACATACTCACATACACACACACATAGATACATAGACACATACACACATAATGCATATGCATATGCATACATACATACTTACATGCATACACACACATATGCATACATATGAATACATAATGCACATGCATATGCATACATACATGCATACACATACACACATAGACACATACACACACATAGACACATACACACACATAAACACATACACACTCATAGACACATACACACTTACACACACACACACACATCCAGACACATTTACACACACAAATACACATGCATACATACACATATATATATAGATACACATGTATATACACACATAGACACACACATCCAGACACATTTACACACACAAATACACACACTTACACACACACACACATCCAGACACATTTACACACACAAATACACATGCATACATACACATATATATATAGATACACACGTATATACACACACATGCACACATAGACACACACACACATACACACACACATATATACACACACACACACTTACACACACACACATCCACACACATTTACACACACACATACACATGCATACAGACACATATATATAGATACACATGTATATACACACATAGGCATAGACATACACACATTGACAGACACACACATACACACATAGACACACACACACACATATACACACATATAGACACATACACACACACACACGTAGAGAGACATACACACACACACATACACATACATGCATACATATGCATACATAATGCATATGCATATGCATACATACATACTTACATGCATACACACACATACACACACATGTATACATATGCATACATAATGCACATGCATATGCATACATACATGCTTAAATTCATACACACACATACACACATATATATGCATACACACACACACGTAAAGAGACATACATACACATACATGCATGCATGCATACATATGCATATATAATGCATATGCATATGCATACATACGTATTTACATGCATACACACACATACACACACATGCATACCTATGCATACATAATGCACATGAATATGCATACATACATGCTTACATGCATACACACGCATACACACATACACATACACACATAGACACACACATACACACACATACACACACATAGAGAGACATACACACACATACACATACATGCATACATATGCATACATAATGCATATGCATATGCGTACATACATACTTACATGCATACACACACATACACACACATATGCATACATATGCATAGATACATGCATACACATACACACACATAGACACATACACACACATAGATACATACACACACATGGACACATACACACATATACACATACACACACACATATACACACAAATTTACACACACACACACACATACACAGACACACTTACACATGCATACACACAGACATACACACAGACATACACACATAGACACACACACACTTACACACATGGACACACACACATACACACATAGACACATACAAACTTACACACACACACACACAAATACACGCACATATATAAACACACACATGCACACATAGACACATGCAGACTTACCCACACACATCCACACACATTTACACACACACATACACATGCATATAGACATATATATACAGATACACACGTATATACACACATACACACATGCATACACACATACACATACACACACACATACACACACATATATTCATACACACACATAGAGAGACATACACACACATACACATACATGCATACATAATGCATATGCATATGCATACATACATACTTACATGCATACACACACATACACACACATATGCATACATAATGCACATGCATATGCATAGATACATGCATACACATACACACACATAGATACATACACACACATGGACACATACACACATACACACATATATACACACAAATTGACACACACACATAGACACACACACACACATACTCAGACACACTTACACATGCATACACACTGACATACACACATAGACACACACACACTTACACACATAGACACACACACATACACACATAGACATATACAAGCTTACACACACACATAGATAAACACACATAGATACACACACACATATATAAACACACACATAGACACATACAAACTTACACACACACATCCACACACATTTACACACACACATACACATGCATATAGACATACATAGACATATATATACAGATACACACGTATATACACACATAGACACACACATACATACATGGACACACACACACATACACACATCCTCACACATTTACACACATACATACACATGCATAAAGACACATATATACAGATACACACGTATATACCACAAACACACACATAAACACACACACATAGACACACACACACACACATACACACACATGGACACATACACACACATATATGCCTAGACAGACACATAGACACATACACACATATATATGCATTCACACACATAGAGACACACACACATACACATGCATGCATACATCATGCATATGCATATGCATACATCATGCATATGCATATGCATACATCATGCATATGCATATGCATACATCATGCATATGCATATGCATACATACATGCTTACATGCATACACACACACATACACACACATGCATATATTTGCATACATAATGCACATGCATATGCATACATACATGCTTACATGCATACACACACTCACATATACACCTACATACACATATACACACATACATATGTACACGCATATATATTGATTTCTAACCCATTTTGTTTTATATGTACAGGTATTATGGATCCTAGTAGAGAGAGAAAGGTGAAACTCACTCTCATAAAAAGTCTTATGAGAGCAAGAGTTCCGCCCGATACTCTAGGGATCATCATGCATGAGTAATCCAAGATGGCTAATGATGAGCTGGATTATATGATCCAGATGCTTACCCAGCAATCAGAGGAGGGCTCTTCTACGGCTCCACATGCAGGAAGACAACTATTTGCTCATAGGTATGTTTTTTTTCACAAATTTTTTTAATGATATTATAACAAATATTTTTATTTATTTTTATCTATCTATTTTCAGGACACCTATACCACCTCCAGATCATGATAGCAGAGCACAGGTGCCTATGCGGACATGCATATGCACCTTAGGGCTAGAGTGCGATATAGAGCCAGAGGGGAACATTGTGTACATAGGGAATGGATTCGAGTTCAAGAGAAGAATGCGAGCATTATGCGACTCTTACCTGTGCCTTGTCCACTTACAGTGGAAGTAAGTATAAATTTTACATATAAATTGAAATAAATATCTTATGTTTTAATAACATGATTTTTTTTATTTTTGTAGTGAGCATGATGAGAGGGGTTATGTTTCACTTGAGACAGAGTTTGGGATAGGATGGTCGCATAAGTGGTGTCTAAAAGAGATGCGGACACTTATCGCTCATCGTCGTGATAATGCACGGTATGCAGTGTCTAAAAGAGATGCGAACACTTATGGCTCATCATCGTGATAATGCATGGTATGCATTGCGTTTATGTATATATATGTGGATATGAGTATGTGTGTTTATGTATGTATGTATGTATATGAGAGAGAGAGAGAGAAAAGAGGGAGACTAGAGGTACAAATACATGC
Organism: Ceratopteris richardii; assembly: GCA_020310875.1. Classification (NCBI taxonomy): domain Eukaryota; kingdom Viridiplantae; phylum Streptophyta; class Polypodiopsida; order Polypodiales; family Pteridaceae; genus Ceratopteris; species Ceratopteris richardii. The sequence goes on along the minus strand of CM035430.1, from coordinate 104,015,934 downwards.
ATACACACACATATACATCATACATGCACATTTACACACATATACACATACATGCACATTTATACATACACACATCCATGCACATTTTTACACACACATACACATGCATGCAGTTACACACATATAATGAATACACACATAGACACATACACATACTCACATACACATACACATACACATACATAATCATATGTACACACACATAGACTCACATAATCATATTTACATGCATATATACATATACACATGCATACACACATATAGATACACATACATACACACACACACACACACACACACACACACACACACATATATATATATATATATATATATATATATATATTACAAATATATAAATTACAGTATATATATCTCATTTTAAAACACTAATTTTGATATTCGGGTTTTAAAACCCATAATTTAGAAACTTTAATTCAGCCTTTTATCCATATGATTGAAGTATATGTACACATTGCATCTATTCCTCCGACATCCTACTAGAGAGATGTCTCTCCTCCCAACCTTATGCCTCTATATATAGCTACTCAAATCAACGAGGTCATAATATATATAAAGATATATACACATCATGTAGATACACATACATAAATATAAAATGGAGTAGATACATTATGCATCACACATACATGCCTAAATGCACACATAAATATATATACATGCATACATATTTACATGTATGCATTTACACATAGACACATATACATATATACATGTACACATCACATATACATGCCTACATGCACACATGTATACTTATACGTGCATACACAATTATAAACACTTGCATATATTACATAAATACATGAATATTGTAAACTTATACATGAAACACATATATATGCATACTAACACATGTATACATATAATACACATGAATACACACACATATGCATACATACATGAGAAAAAATTGCTCCTCGAAGATAAAGCTATATATAAAATAATTAGGCATACCCAAGAGCTTCATGTTCTAACTTAAATAAACATGATTTCATCTCTCTAGTAGGATTCATCGATATTCAAGTTGAATAAAGAATCTATTTATATGTATATATTTATGCATGTATATATATAAATAGATAGAAAATTGAAAATTATACCTTAATAGTGCCAAAACATATACATTACTCCATACAAAATGATTTTGAAGATTGAGAATAAGTAAGCTCACACTAAGTCGTGTCAAACGACTTCCTTCATATACATGCTTTAGACATTCCTCTCGAAGATATTTCTCATTTTTAGAAATATCAATGCTCTCACTGTCATTTTGATACCAATCCTCAATAAAATATACCATGCCATCATCTTCATCATTGTCGCACAAATCTTCCATTCCACTACGAGATATATGGCCCAAACAATCCTACCAAATACAAGCCATAGGCTGTTCAGTAACAGCTAACAAGTGTTCTTTATGTGATACAAATAAAGGATAAAGTGAGCCAACTTTGCTTCATTTTGCAATAACCATATTGCGCTTTGATATACAAAAGGATTGAGCATAGAAGACCACCTTGTAACACTGATCATCAAGTTGATCAACTGACATCAAACTGCATAATAATTGACGTAGATGGCGTACATTATGCATAGTAAATTTTGAACCATCAATGAATTGCATAACCACATCTCCAATCCCCACAACTTCACACTGGTAAGAGTCACCAAGTCTCACGGTACCAAGATACTTTGCTGCATAATTAGAGAACCATTCTATGTGTGGTGTCACATGGAAAGAAGCACGAGAATCTAGCAGCCACATGTGGGAAAGAGAATCAGCCATAAGAGTCTCAGTCGGCACAGTACTATCAAGTGTCAACACATTAGCATCAACAAAAATAGCATTAATTTCTCCAATTTTCACAGTCAAAGTAGATGATGCAGGTAACTATTTAACATGCCCATCAACATCCTGTCCTTTATCTTTAGCATTCTTTAATGCATTAAAGTCTTTCTTCATGTGTCCTTTCTTATGAAAATAATGGCATTCAATATCCCTCTTCCTTGATTTACTTCTACTCTTATTCCTTTGACCATTCTTTTCCTTGTTCTTGCTCCTGCCACATTGCTGATTCTTTCCTTGGTAAGAATCATGAACATTAATGCATCTCCACTCTGAGTGTCAACCATAGATTTTCTATGAATCTCCTCACTCAAGAGTGCTCCACATATGTTGTAACAAGTCTTCTAATCTTGAATCACAATCCCACACAGAATAATAGGCTTCGACACCAGAAGATATAAAGAAGGAAAACAGAGTATACACAGAACAAGAAGAGAGAGAATTTTATTATCTGTGCAGCTTTACAAGTAGTTCTGATCTGTGTTACAAAATCTATCAGATAGCTTCAATGTGAAGCCTCATCCACCCGACCACCCACAATCTCAATCTCAATCTCAATCTCAATCTCAATCTCAATCCCAATCTCAATCGCAATTCCAGAAGCACAAAAACGATCGTGATGACTGTATGACCATCATCCTTTTTCTATCTCTCAGTCTTCCTCTTTCTAGATCTCCACCTTTCGCCAGCGCACGACCAATCATGCCTTCCTAGACCTGCACTCTTAGAATCTACATGCTCCAAGATAACGTCTTTTCGCATGTCTCATGCAAGACTTCCAGACCACACATGCATCTACTTTTCATGTCCACCTCAAGAATCGTACCTGCAAATATAGAGGTGATCCCTGCAACGCACTCACGCACACGTCAATCACCCAAAAATAACCCATATACCCATGTGTGTTTTCTAAATCCGCGAACATGAATAAGATGAATGAATGAAGGCTTCTCTCTCTTTTTTTTTTAAGTATTGGCAAACGGCACTTTTCCAAGTCTTGTAGCTCAAAAATGGTGAGGAATTAACTTAAGCTTGTGAGAGACAAAAAAATTCAGTTCCTAAATATGTACAATAGTTTTAGAGATGCCTCAGGTCCAAATCTGCTTCCAGATATCACTTTTGGGCCCTGTAAAATTGGAAATTCTAGAGAGAGATGAAAAACGTGAAAAATCTCTTCATTTAACCTATGTTCATGGAACCAAATGAGACATAAAACATAGGAACTACAAAAAATTCAATCAGGTAAAGTTTTTCTACTAAGAGTACTCTACCTTTCTCTTGTACAACACTTTTTCAGATTCCTTCATCTTCATGCTCAAATTTAACATACAAATTTCATGCGATAACTTTCTAGAGAGAGAATGTAAAAACTTATTGCTACAAATTTTTGCAGACATGATCATAATATCCTAAACATAAAATTTCATTATTACCTACACATCTTTTTTTTTCGGGTGGAAAATTAATGTGGCATCTTACAATTCTCCCCCTCTTTTAAGACCTCTGCCCTCAGAGTTGGAAAGAAGGATAATGTTCCATAAACTCATCTAAACAAACCCATGTTGAATCTTCAATAGGATATGCAAACCACTTTGCTAAAATTTCCACTATTTCACGATTCCTAAGATGTCTAATTCTCCTATCCATTATAACTTCTGGTTCAAGCTCAAAAGTGGCATCTTCCTTCAACTTAGATTTGTCCTACAAAACATGATCAGCATTAGGAACATACTTTTTAAGTAATCCAACATGGAAGACTGGATCCCGCTTTCACAATCAATCACGACACTGTTATGAACTAAACAGTCCATTTCGATGATTACATCACATTCTCTCATTTCAATTACATGGAAGGTACCCAAAAACTTATGTTCTCCTAACACAAAATCAAGATTCTCAATAGAGCCTCGAGTATAGTGTATCCTACCATTAGCCATCTGTACAGGTCTTTTAGTCTGCATCTCAATATGAAACCCTGAAGCCTCTGCCAACTTAAGTGAAATGAAACAATTTGTACTACCCGAATCAACCAAGAAACTAACCTTACGTGAGGATATGTCCCCCATAATCCTAATCACCGATGCCCTTGAATGAGAAGAAGTCTTCATGCATTGAGTTCTAGGGCTAGAACACTTACCTTGATCATCCGCTTCCTCAATTGTTATGTTTTCTTCTTGTAGATGAGCTATCTTTGCTTGCATAGAACAGTTGATGGCCTTGTTTGGACATTCAAAAGTGCGATGTCCTTGTTCTCCACATTGAAAACAAAGTCCCATCCTTTTAGCCCACTCCAAGAAATCAGAATCACGTTGCCAGTGCACAACTTCTTGCTTCTTAGGTGTATCCGTTTGCATTGGCTTTGGTTTTCCTCCTTGATCGTTAATAGAGTTAGTTGATCTCTGTCCATTTTGATTTATTGAAATAGGTCTTCGAGGTCGATGTCCTGTTGAGATAAACCTTGATTTGGATGCCTTTTTCATGGTAAACTTCTCCATCTTCTCAAATTTTTTTTGATTTTGCAACCGCATCAAGAAAATCTACACATCGAGACCCCTTTACTTGATAGCATAGCTCTTCCCGCAAACCCTCAATAAACTTGCTTTTCAGGGCATCTCCAAAAACTTCTAGTGCATACTTATGTAAATGCAAAAATTTCTCCTTATATTCTTCAACTGACAAGTTATATCTATCATATTCATACTGCTTGAAAGAGTAGAATTCCATTTTCTTTTCCATTCGATAATGTGGAAAACAATGATTCTCTGCTTGCTCTCGAAACTCTTTCCAGAGGATCGGACCTTCACGTGTTCTTGTCTGTATATATGATTTCCACCACACTTTTGCGACTCCTCGCAGATGCACAATTGCCACCTTTGCTTTTGATTCCTCACTAAATACGTGCAGGTCAAAGAAATCTTCAAGTTTTTCAATCCATGCTTCAAGATCCTCTCTAGTTTTCTTCTCACCATCAAATTCATTTAATTTTGCTCTTTTAAACACTTGTTTAAGTGCAGATTCACCTGCATCATCATCCTCTTCAGGTTCACATTGTCATCTAGCTCTACATGCATTTAATGTGCCCACACCATTACCACCTTCATCATTGGGGTCCATGAAAGCATTTGTAGTACCCTCTTTTTGTTTGTTGGATCTTTCTTTATGTAATTCTGCATTCAATCTATGGATAAGCTCCTCTTGTTCTTCTGTCTTCTTCTTCAAAGCCTGCATCTTGTCCTGGGATCCAACTGTGCTCTGATACCACTTGTAACAAGTCTCCTAATCTTGAATCAAAATCCCACACAGAATAATAGGCTTCGACACCACAAGATATAAAGAAGGAAAACAAAGTATACACAGAACAAGAAGAGAGAGAATTCTATTATCTGTGCAGCTTTACAAGTAGTTCTGATCTGCGTTACAAAATCTATCAGATAGCTTCAATGTGAAGCCTCATCCACCCGACCACCCCCGAGCTGATCTCAATCCCAATCTCAACCACAATCACAATCTCAATCCCAATCTCAATCACAATCACAATCTCAATCTCAATCTCAATCTCAATCTCAATCCCAATCTCAATCGCAATTCCAAAAGCCCAAAAACGATCATGATGACTGTACGACCATCGTCCTTTTTCTATCTCTCAGTCTACTTTTTAGATCTCAAAATGGTCTTTGCCCTACAAGTTATAGCTCCTCCTCAAAACATTGGCACTAGAACCTGATCCACCAGACATGCCTGAGAGCTCTGATGCCATGATGATAGAGTATTGAATACAATGATAATGGAGCTAGCAGAGTCCAAAGACAAGTAAGGCTCAAAAAAGGATGAGCAAGTGTCAGATTCTAGGGAAAATTCAGTAGATTCCTCCCATAAAAATGAATTAATGAACAATAATAACCAACCAAAAGGATTATGTGAGAATAAATTTGCTCACACCATTAAGTGTATCAAGGAGTAAACCAACTACTATATAGTTTGCAAAACCAAAACTCTAGAAAAATTTTGCCGGTGTATCCTGTACAAAATGAGCCTATGACCAGTGTCAAAATCTCATAAGACTACAACTACTAACATGTTACCCTAGATAGTGAATCACTACCTCCACAAAATATAATTTGTTACCCAAAAGAAGCCAACTAGGCTTATCGAGCACCTATGAACAACTAGCATACATCTCCGATGGTGAGGTTGGGTGAGTCTTCCACCTGCATCACCGAAGAGACCCCAACATCTGGGTGTCTCCCAGTTAAGAAAACCTTACCACAACCCTCTTTATCAACTTCAAAGGCTTTATGAAAAAATGTAACCACTATATCAATGACCACATGGATGTACATAAGTAATATCCATAGAAACGTGCATAGTGTGTATGTGCTCTGAATTCATAGCCCAAACACTAGCCAACAACACCTACAAGTGTCTATCAATTTTATTCTTTTGGCTCAAAAAACCTGCATAAACTTGCGGTGGCTGCTCCCATGACAACTAAAACTAAGCCCAAAAGGTGAATATTCATTGTCAAAGAAGTACAAAGAGCACTCTTTTTTATGTTCTTGAATTTGTGTAAAGAGAAATATGCACGAAAGTACTCCAAAATGGATCCAAGATTCATCCCAAAAAGGCTTTGAAAGAAAAGAATGAAGCTTTGAGTGCCCAAAACATGTTCAAGATAATGTTAACCTTAGTCTTTCCCCTTCTTTAGACACCACAGGAGTGTAGCTTAGTGGCAAGAGATCTTGTTAGTTAAGCAAGATCCGAGGGGGACAAATTGGGATGGGTAACCTCCCAAGAAGTGTCGGGAACCTTCGTCTTCCTTGAGCGTTGAGGTCCTCCCTCGTGCACAGCCAACGGTCGAAAGCTAAATTTGGTGAGTCGAATTATAAGGTGTGATGAGGTCTATGCATTGGTTGTTGCCTAAGTCATAAGCCTTGGGTGGGTGCTTGCTTCGCTCACACAAAAGGAACAAAGATTTTTCATCCAAATGCTCTAATATTAGTGAAGTATTTTGATAGTGATATTGGAATAGGCTAAACTCTCCTTTTTGAGAGCTCCACAATGATACCCTTAGAGTAGAAAACCAAGCTCCAAGCACTGCGCACAGTAGTCCACACAGAGGCTACAGAATATGCAAAAAACATAGTACACAAGAAGCATGAAGACAAATTTTATAGGTGTTACAAATGCGGTCGAACTTGCAATTTGTGGTTGACCAAACCACTATATGTTTTATTAAGGAACATATACAAAAGTGTTCAATGACCATCTAGATTTTCACATGGACACTAATAGTAATAGGATGTGCATGCTATTTAATAAATTTTATGGAAATCAAAGAGAGAATTTTTTATCATGTTAGAGATCACTCTATGAAAATCAACTCTTCTCTCATAACTAAACACAAAACACAGCATTTGTTGTTCAAAATCAATTATTCTTAAAAACATTTTATTAGAGATTATGAAAATAGGATTGAATTGAAGATTAGATCGCTTACCTTTATTTATGTTAATCGAAACTTACAATCAAAGTTGATATTGCACAAACTTTTGGTAGAAATTCATCAAGCATCCACCACGAATCCACAAGAGGTCATCATCTTCAAATACTTTCAACCAAAGATGTGTGTGCTCA
>CM035430.1:104000930-104003430 GCA_020310875.1 Ceratopteris richardii | reverse complement strand
TTAGAGATGGAAAATATCATCTTTAGAAACATGATTTGTGTCAACTCTGATATGAACCCTAAATCCATGCCATCAATGTTGTTGCCCTAAGTCCATCTTTTCGCCATTCTTGCAGTGATGCTTCTCATTTCTCATAGTAAAGTGGGGTGATTTCAAGCGGCTAGTGAGAGAGGGGATGTGAAGTTTAGAAGATAATACACCCTAATCTGAAGCTGAGCTCTATCACATAATGGTTGTACGGAAGAAAGAACAAAGCGGTTAGAGGACATGAGAAAGGAGAGCTGATTGGGCCCAAACGACGGACATTGTAGGAGGTCATGCAGCTGATGCGCACCACCCTCTCCGTTCTCGATCAATCATTTTTTCCATGCTTCATCACTAAAATGGAACACACAGAAAGAGAGAGAGAGAAAGAGAGAAAGAATCCGTGCACCGCCCAAAACCCATTACACTGTCGCACTAACTCGAGTGCGCTCAGATTTGAAGCGAAGGAAGAACGAAGGGAAGGGGAAAAAAAAATCAAAAGCAAAAGCTTCAAAGCGTCTAATAATAAAAGCAAAGAACGCCACCCTGAAAATCGCTTTTAGCACAGTGACATATGAACATATGAAGGTTGAAGTGAAAAATGATGGATGTTCTTGGATTGCCAAGATGGGCAACAACTGCTTTGCGTGTGTCTGTGTGTATGTGCGTGCGTGTGTATGTACTGCTTTGCGTGTGTGTATGGGCGGTGTATGTGTATGTGTGCATTCACGAAAGAGAGACATACACCTGAAGTATCAAGGAGCTTACTTTGGCAGTGATCCAGGAAGCTTCAAGTGAAAACTTGTCGACGTTTTTCGACTGCAAAGATGCGTAACAACTGCTTAGAGAGAGAGATAGAGAGAGAGAGATGCGACACATAACACATAAAAGGTCTTACAAAGCTTGGCACAGAAATGTAACTTGTGGGTTAAACAATCATCATATACCACCTCGCTTTACATGTACCGCTATGCAGTCCATCACGTAAGACTTCGATCACCTTATGTGCGCATACATGACTTCAAAGCAATATTCCCATAAAGCTGAAATACGACAACTCAGTGGTTGTCGTTGGTAAATCATGAGCTGATTCATAATAAGTAATATTATCACATTGTCAATCATATAAATTTTTTCGACTTGAATTGATGCACATGCTTTAGCTGTACCATACATTCGAATATATATATGTAGTGAAGGCAAAGGTGGCGCTTCAATCTAGAGCTAGGTGGTGTGTTTGGTAGGATTGTTATTCATGAGTCTCTGCATATTAGGCTCTCTCCCTATAAAGACTGAAATCTATATCGAGTAAAAATGTTGGTCACAACACTATGAGTAGGATGGCGTCTTGTGATAGGAAAACTCAATGTTTTTGTTCGTATATTGTGAGTTGACTGATGTAAGGATGAAGATTATGCGACTCATCCTATATACTATCATGCAAAGGCATGATCATCACACTATCCATGATAAATGCGGAACAATGTATATTGACCTTCATAATTTAGGGCCACACATTAAAATGAATACCTCCTATTGGAGAGGATAGGACTTCAAGTGTTGGTAGATAGTGTGTCTTCTAGATTGTTTAGTTCTTGGAAATCTTTTACTAAGCCACTCAATCCATAGCAAAGGTGATTCTTATTAATGATAGATACTATATCAAGTAGAGTCGATAGTCATAAGACTCAGTATCTCCATTCCTGCAAGAAGATTGGAGACTCTATCATAAAATCGCATGTGTCTTTGTTCTTTGAAATCTTGCAGATGCATGTTTTCATACTTATATAGATCTCTAGCTCCCAAAATGGAAACACTACAAGAAATAGGGGGGCGTAGCGACGCCCCCAAATTGAAAAAAAATGAGCACCATCGCTTATGCGACACTAGCGTCGCATAAGCGACGGTGTTGTTTTCAAATTATTTTTTTTTTACAGGCATTCGTCGCATAAGCGATGCCTGTGTCACTTATACGACGCTAAATTAGAGCATCGCAAATACCGTCACTAACTAGCGATGGTATTTGCGACGTTGGCAAACTGCAGAGCGTCGCATAAGCGATGCTCTGGAATGTAAAAAAAAAAATTGATTTCTCTAGGCACATTTGTGCCGGGATTTGGACGAGAGAGCAAGAAGAGATCGAGAGAGAGAGAGAGAGAGAGAGAGACGCATCTCATTGAAGCAAGGTATGCGCACACACACACACTTACACACACATACATATGCATACACACACATATACACACATAGACACACACACATACACATAGACACACACACATACACACAAATACACACACATATACACACATAATGTCGCATACACACATGCACACATAATGCATACACATGCACACACATACATACATATACAATGTACACACATACACACACATACACACACACATACACACACATATATGCATACACACACACATAGAGAGACATGCACACACATACACATACATGCATACAT
>CM035430.1:103938430-103998430 GCA_020310875.1 Ceratopteris richardii | reverse complement strand
GACATACTCACACATACACATACATGCATACATATACATACATAATGCATATGCATATGCATACATACATACATACATACACATACATAATGCATACACACACATATGCATACATAATGCATACATAATGCATACACACACATACACACACATATGCATACATACATGCATACACATACACACATACACACACATAGACACATACACACACATAAACACATGCACACTCATAGATGCACACACATACTCATAGACACACACACATACACACACACATATACACACACACATACACACATAGACACATACACACATAATGATGCATACACACACATACACATGCATACACACATACGCACACATACACGCACATACATACACACACATGCATACATACACATACTTAATGCATACACACATACATATGTACACGTATATATATTGATTTCTAACCATTTTGTTTTATATGTTAGGTATTATGGATCCTAGTAGAGAGAGAAAGGTGAAACTCTCATAAAAAGTCTTATGAGAGCAAGAGTTATGTCTGATACTCTAGGGGCCATCATGTGCGATTACTCAGAGATAGAATGGATCGGAGTTCAAGAGAAGAATGCGGTCACTATGCGACTCTTACGTGCGCCTTATCCACTTACCGTGGAAGTAAGTAAAAATTTTACATATAAATTGAAATAAATATCTTATGTTTTATTTACATTATTTTTTTTATTTTTGTAGTGAGCATGATGAGAGGGATAAAAAATACGTAATTAGTTCACTTGAGACAGAGTTTGGGACAAGATGGTCGCTTAAGTGGTGTCTAAAAGAGATGCGGACACTTATGGCTCATCGTCGCGATAATGCACGGTATGCACTGCTTTTATGTATATATATGTGGATATGAGTATGTGTGTTTATGCATGTATGTATGTATATGAGAGAGAGAGAGAGAGAGAAAAGAGTGAGACTAGAGCTACAAATACATGCATACATACACATATACATCATACATGCACATTTACACACATATACACATACATGCACATTTATACATACACACACATACATGCACATTTTTACACACACATACACATGCATGCAGTTACACACATATAATGAATACACATAGACACATACACATACTCACATACTCGTACACATACTCACATACACATACACATGCATAATCATATGCATATATACACACACACACATACATGTATATATGCATAATCATATGCATATATACACATGCTATACACACACATGCATATACACATGCATATATACACACACACAACACATGCATATGCACATATAGATACACATACATACACAACACATGCATACGCATAAATAAATAAATAAATAAATCCTATTTCAAAAATCCTAAATTGAAAACACTAATTTCGATATTAGGGTTTTAAAACCCCTACTTTAAAAACTCTAACTCAACCTTTTAGCCATATGTTTGAAGTATATGTACACATTGCATCTATTCCTCCAACATCCTACTAGAGAGATGTCTCTCCTCCCATCCTTATGCCTCTATATATAGCTACTCGAATCAACGAGGATCATAATATATATAAAGATATATACACATCATGTAGATACACATACATAAATATAAAATGGAGTATATATATTATGCATCACACATACATGCCTAAATGCACACATAAATATATATATACATGCATACATATTTACATGTACACATTTACACATAGACATATATACATATATACATGTACACATCACATATACATGCCTACATGCACACATAAACATATATATATACATGCATACATATTTACATGTACATATTTACACATAGACACATATACATATATACATATATACATGCACACAATTATAAACACTTGCATATATTACATGAATACATGAATATTTTACATAAATGCATATGCATATATACACATATGCATATTTAACACATGTATACATATATCACACACATGCAAACACATACATATACATGAAATACATATATATGCATACTAACATATGTATACACATAATACACATGAATACACACACATATACATACATACATGAAAAAAATTTGCTCCTCGAAGATAAAGCTATATATAAAATAATTAGGCATACCCCCGAGCTTCATGTGCTAACTTAAAAGAACATGATTTCATCTCTCTAGTAGGATTCATCGTTATTCAAGTTAATATAAAAATCTATTATCTGATATCCATTCAGAAGCTTCAAGTTATTGATCGATAACTAGAGTAGAATTTACTATCTAATCTGCTCATATGTTTTCATTATTGCCATCATTTTGGTAAGACATCAATATAGTCTCATCTTCATTATCCTTATTGATTTCATTTGTTTCTTCTATTGTTAAATCTATGTTCTCATGAATCACATCATCTATTGATGGATTAATATCTATTTCTGGTAATTCCTATTCCTCATCAGTAGAATCAGCATGTAGAGAATTATCCTCTTCATCAAAAACATTAGTATCATTATCACGTATAATGATTCTAATTTCTATTTCAGATGTTGATGTATCAGTATCTTATGTTGAATCATCAAGAGGACTTTCTTCGATCTCTCTAACAATAAACTGTTCAAACAATGACCTACCTCTAGGTTGCACATGAATGACTTGCCACCAAGGATGAGCATCTGGGTTTTTATAAAAAATTGCTTGTTCAATATGCCTAGGAAGAATATATGGTTCTTTCACTACAACATATGAGGGGCATACCGACGCTGCATATACCAACGGTCATAGTCGGCGTCGGTATAGCCCTCGGAAAATCTCACTAAGAGATACCGACGATCAAGTGATCGTCGGTATGACTGTTTTAAACGGATCGTCGGTGTGGCCCGCAGCCGTCGGTATAAGCGCATTATAGGCGTCGGTATAGGCGTCGGTATGAGCGTCGGTATAAGCGTCGGTAATTTACTGGCAACTACCGACGTGTATACCGACGTCCATACCGGCGCCTATATCGGCGGCGAATTTTAAACATACCGCGAACCCAAGAGCAAAACTTCATATTTCTGCGCGTGTTTGAGTACTATTGGTCTACTGTCAAACTTGTGCACGCGAACCTGCATTGTATTGTGCACACACACACGGATCTCTCTCTCTACACACACACACTCTCTCTCGGCTTAGATCTCACATCTTGGTAAGTGTTGCGCGTACTGTTAGCATTTGTGTTTCTCTATGCTTTAGGGTTTCTAATTTCTCTTTTCGTTGATTTTGCATAAGTTCTTTGGCATCGATTGTTTGGAATTGGACGAGAGACGACCTACATTACGCTTTGACGACAACGATTCAAAGAGGGACATACTTGTAAGTGATTCTTTTATTCGCTATTGATAGAGAGAGAAGGAGAGAGAGAGAGAGAGAGAGAGAGAGATAGAGAGAGAGAAAGAGAGAGAAAGAGAGAGAGAGAGAAAGAAAGAGAGAGAGAAGAGAAAGGAAGATACACATTAATTTACACATGCATACATACACACATACATGTACACACATGCATGCTTACATACACATACCTATACACACATGCATGCTTACATACACGCACACATATACACATATGCATGCATACACACACACATAAATTTACACACATGCATACATACACACACATGCATACACACATACATACACACACATATATACACATATGCATACATACACATACACACACACATATACACACATACATACACACACGCATATATACACACATATACACACATGCATGCATACATACACACACATATACCGGCATGCATGCATACACACATATATACACACATGCATACATACACACATATACACACATGCATGTATACATACACACACATGTATACACATGCATACACATACACACACATACACATACATGCATGCATACATACACACACGTACACACACATGCACACACATGCATGCCTACATACACACACATACACATACACAGATGTATACACATGTATACATACACACACACACACATGTACACATGCATACATACACACACATATATACACACATGCATACATACACACATATAATCCTATTTTTATTTTGAAGCTTTTTTTTTACATCAAATATATAAAAATAGGATTAGGGTTTTAGGGTTAAATATTTAAGATTAGGGTTTTAGGGTTTTAACACCTACATAACATATATGCACACATACACATGCACATATAATACATATATACATGTATATACACATGTATACAGAAATATACATATTTTAGTAGATAACATATATACACAAACACACATATACATATAATACATACATACATGTAGATACACATGCATACAAAAATATACATATTTTAGATTTAAATCTTTAAGATTAGGGTTTTAGGGTTATAACACCTACATAACATATATACACACATACACATACACATGTAATACATATATACATGTATATACACATGTATACAGAAATATACATATTTTAGGTCTAGATATTTAAGATTAGGGTTTTAGGGTTTAGTATTTCAGATTTAAGTCTAAGTCTTTCTGATTAGGGTTTTAGGATTTTAATACGTAGATAACATACATACAGAAACACACATATACATATAATACATACATACATGTAGATACACATGCATACAAACATATACATATTTTAGATTTAAATCTTTAAGATTAGGGTTTTAGGGTTATAACACCTACATAACATATATGCACACATACACATACACATACACATGTAATACATATATACATGTATATACACATGTATACAGAAATATACATATTTTAGGTCTAGATATTTAAGATTAGGGTTTTAGGGTTTAGTATTTCAGATTTAAGTCTAAGTCTTTCTAAGTAGGGTTTTAGGATTTTAATACGTAGATAACATATATACACAAGCACACATATACATATAATACATACATACATGTAGATACACATGCATACAAAAATATACATATTTTAGATTTAAATCTTTAAATTTAGGGTTTTAGGGTTATAACAACTACATAACATATATGCACACATACACATGCACATATAATACATATATACATGTATATACACATGTATACAGAAATATACATATTTTAGGTCTAGATATAGGGTTTTAGGGTTATAACACCTACATAAGATATATGCACACATACACATGCACATGTAATACATATATACATGTATATACACATGTATACGGAAATATACATATTTTAGGTCTACATATTTAAGATTAGGGTTTTAGGGTTTAGTATTTCAGATCTAGAATTTTAAGATTAGGGTTTTAATTAAATATATATAATTAAATATATAAAAATAGGATTACGTAAGGAAAAAAATCTGAATATATAAATAAATATATATATATAATAAGATAATTATATCCATAAATAAATATAAAAAGAACTAGTGTTTTAAATAATTTAACTAAATATTTATAATTAAATATATAAAATTAAATATATAAAAATAGGATTACGTAAGGAAGAAAAATCTGAATATATAAATAAGATAATTATATACATAAATAAATATTAAAAGAAGTAGTGTTTTAAATAATTTAGTTAAATATATATAATTAAATATATAAAATTAAATATATAAAAATAGGATTACGTAAGGAAAAAAAATCTGAATATATAAATAAATATATATATATAATAAGATAATTATATACATAAATAAATATAAAAAGAAGTAGACTTTTAAATAATTTAATTAAATATTTATAATTAAATATATAAAAATAGGATTACGTAAGAAAAAAAATCTGAGTATATAAATAAATATATATATAAAATAAGATAATTATATACATAAATAAATATAAAAAGAACTAGTGTTTTAAATTATTTAATTAAATATATATAATTAAATATAATTAAGTAAAGAAAAAAATTTGAATATATAAATAAATATATATATAAGGTAGGATAATTATATAGATAATAAAATATGATAAGAACTAGTATTTTAAATAAATAAATGAAATATGATTAAATATATAAAAATAGGTTTAAATTTAATCATTTTAAATAGAGTGAATATATATACAATACACAAAGCTAGCGATTGGAAACAACTGTGGGATTCAGAAAATCCAGTTGCTGGCATGAAACGGTTGTCCATTTTTCATGAACTCCCTTATTGGAGTGAATTGGTAATCAATCATTTGGTAGACCCGATGCATATTTTCAAGAATGTGGGAGAGATGCTTTGGAAAACTTTGATCGGAAAGAAAGAAAGCAAAGCACAAAGGGACGACTTAGAAGAGCGAGGTCATATGCGAGAGTTGTGGGCAATTACTAAGCCCAACGGAATAGTATCGTTACCAAGAGCTCCTTGGGTGCTTCGCAGGATGGAAGAGCAACAAGTGAAGAAAACAATTTCAGAGTTTCGTACACCTACTGGATGCATGAGATGTCTAAAGACTGCTTTCACACAAAACGACGATCTTGCATGACTCAAGTCTCATGATTGGCACAAGTTTTTACAGTTTGTGCTCCCTGTAGCCCTAAAAGATTGTCTTTCAGAGGATGTACAAAAAACCATTTATAAAATTAGTTCTTTAGTACGGTGGATATCTTCTAAAGAGATAAATAGAGATAGCATAGAGAGTGCAAAACTCAATGCTATCGAGGTTGTTTGTATGGTAGAGAAATACTTTCCCACAAGTATTCTCACTATTCAACTTCATTTATTGGTTCATGTAGTAGATGAAGTTACAATAGCAGGAACTGTCCATAGTCGATGGATGTTCTTTTTAGAGCACTTTATGAAGACATTAAAAGGGTTTGTTCGACAGAGAGCACGTCCAGAGGGTAGCATGGCAAAGGGATGGCTTGTACAAGAATCTCTTGTATTCATAACTGAGTTTCTACATATATCGGATCCCGAAATGCCTCACTTATGGAGCGATGATGAAGATGTTTGTCTCGTAGGCGATGAACCACAAGGTAAAGGATTGCAAAGAAAAATGGATGCAGCTTTCAGAGAGAAGGCAATGAAGTTTTGCATAGTTAACTCTGAGCCTATGCAAAAGTGGTTAGAAAGGTATGAACTTGCCAAGGAAACTAACACAAAGAAAAGAGCTCAGTTTCGAAGAAATCGTTCCACTCGATTTTTGCCTCTTCCAAAAAATCTTTGACCTCTCCCACCTTTTCCAACGAGCAGATGGCTAGATGCAACGGTTTCACAAGCAAAGGCAGCGGGTGAAGATATCTCTAAGGAAGAACTCGCAAAAGGATGTGATTGGGAGTATACTAAATACGCTGCACTATGGTCTCATGGACGACACTTTCGAATCGAACAAATCGATCAAAACCGGTCTACTTTTGATAGTGGAGTGATGGTGAATTTTTTGCAAAAAAGTAGAGCGAGTGCAAGAGATGATAATGCTCTAGAAGGCGAGTTAGATTATTGTGGTGTGATTCAAGACATCTTGAAACTATCTTTCAGAAAGTTTGATTGCTTTGTTTTTGACGTGAAATGGTTCAAAGTAGTCACCTCTGGAAGAAACGCAACAGTGAGACGAGATAAGAGCGGTTTGCTTCAAGTCGACTCCACAAGATTATGGACAGATGAAAGGGATACATTTGTACTTCCCGAACACTATGAGCAAGTTGTTTTTATACCAAATTCAAAAGACCTAGAGTGGCTATTTGTTTTACAAGTCGCTCCACGTAGTAGAAAAATTTCTAAAAACATAGATGTAGAAGAAAGTCCATCTCTAGTGGACTCAGAGATTCATTCGATAGTTGAGGAGGAAGAGATCATTGTTCGAGAAGAAGAGGTCATTGTTCAAGAAGACGAAGCAATAGACAATGATCAGGAGGAAACCAGCATAGCAAGCGATTTAGAAGCCATCAATTTAGAGATAGATATTCTCGGTGCATCGGATCTTCAAGAGGATGCTAGAATAGAGGACTTTTGAATAAAACACTTGTATGTACTAATTTTTGGTTTTTTTTATATTCCCTATATTATTTTTCTTATCGCATGCTAATTATTTGAGTTCTTTTATTATAGAGCACGATGGGAGATAGTCCTCCAGTCACTCCACATTCCATGACAGAGGAGATTTTTTGGAGTTCATCTCTCAGGTTTCTCCTGCGTATATGGCCACTGCATCACAGTATTGGATCGCTCGTGGTAGCACTCCTCCCGGCCTCACTCCTGGTGGCCTTACTCCTGTCGGCCTCACTCCCGCTGGCCTCACTCCCACCGGTGTCACTCCCGCCGGTGTCACTCCTGAGGGTGGTGCTACTCCCGTAGGAGGTATGTCTCCTAGCTTTGTGACTCCACCACGACCATCTTTGCAGCCATCTCCTACTGGGTCTACTAGTAGACATGTGCATTCGACACCTCAGCGCGATACAGGGTCTGGCCCGTCTCGTAGATCGAGGTCACGCTCTGGAGCAGGAGGTTCTAGGAGTGGATCTACAGGTAGGTCTGGAGGCGGAGGAGGCGATTGTTGTGGAGGCAGTGCGACGGACGTTGTGTCGCCCGCTTCTACTCCTAGGACGAGTACCTCAGATGTAGGTACACCACGCAGTACACCACGCGGTACACCACGCAGTACACCACACAGTACACCACGCAGTACACCACGTACACCTTGGGGTGCTCATGACCATGATGACTCCAAGGTGTATAGTATCCGAGATGGAGCTCCGGTGATGGATGCGGCTGGCAAAGCAATGCGTGCACGCATACGACAGCTTTGCTCCATCCAGTTTGGACACTCCATCATGTTGAAATGGAGTGAACAGGATCAAGATCGGAAGAATTATATCACACAGACGATTTACCAGGAGTTCTGACCAGCCAATGGACAGTCGATTGTCAGTTCAGAGTGGATTCTACACACCGCACGTGAGGTCATGTCGCATTGATGATCCGAGGCTCGTGATGCATTCAGAGAAGGCTTACCAAAGCCTATGTGGTTAGATGCTGAGGAGTGGGACATGATTCGTGATGAGCAGCAGCAGACTCCTGATCGATATCGCCAGCAGCGAAATGCCGCAGCCACACGTCTAGACACGATTGGACCGTCACATTTGGGCAGCGGCAGATATGACATGATGCGTCATGAGTTTGTAAGTACCATTTCATTTATTGAATTTATTTGTGTTAAATTTCTCATATATATTTCTCTAATCTTTTTATATTTGTTTCAGGAGCTGGCAATGGGTCGTCCTCCAACACGAACGGAGGAGTCTTATGGATATAGTCATGGGCTGACTGCACTATTGCAGGACTTGGAGGGACGCGGTGTGGTAGTTTCATGGGAGCGTTTGCGATGAGGTAATTACTTTATAAACTTGGTTTTTACTTGTTTGTAATTTTCATGTGAATTTATCTCATTCCATTAATGTTCTTTGTTGCAGGACTGTTGATATGGAACGTTCTTTGCATGTGTATGGCAGTGGAAGACCAATATTTTGTATTTGATTTCCATATGGCAATACATTGCTTTGCCACATTTTGTAAAAGTGTCATATATGACAGTGGTTTGCCACACTCTTGTACATGCTTCATTATTGAAATATATAACTTCTTTTGTACATGGTTCATTGTTCATTCTGATTATCTCTTTTGTGTACAATAATACTCTGTTTCATGAAATCATATTTCGGTTGTCATTAGAGTACACATCACATGTACTCGGTTTTTTTTGGGCAGATTGTATTGTCTTTTGTTCAGCAACATCATGGTAATGTTGCTGTAGCAAAAGACAAAACACTCTCCCAAAAAAATTTTGCAGGTATGGTCGTCGGTATACGCGACGATACTCCCAGTAGTGTCATCGGAATAACCGTCGGTACACCCAGGAGGCAATGCAGCAGAAGCCGATTACCGACGCATATACCGACGTTTATACCGATGCATATACCGACGTATATACCGACGCATATACCGATGCCTATACCGACTCTTTGGTACCGACGCGCAAACCGACCTTTACACCGGCATCGCGGCAAATAAATCCGCGTTCATTTTCCTCGGTAAAAACCTCGGTATACCATCGATCTATTGTAGTAAGATCGCATTACCTTGGAAGAATCAATTGCCCAAAACCCAGATAATTCCTTTCTTAATGTGGAATTACTACCTTTATACTCGGCTCGAAACAAGTCAACCTTCAAAATGACCTATCAAAATATATAACAACAAAAACCCATTATTAGGTGCTTAAAAAAATAACTAACTCTATCATAAAAAATATAAACTTTTTTCTACCTGTTTGAATGTACGAAATGAAATTTTGTAGATACCAACAATAGTTCCTACGTAACCAAGTTCGCTATCTATAAGTTTCGTGTCTTTTGAGCTAGCTCGTAATAGTTGCTTGAAAGAAGCAACAATACTAGAATCCTCTGTTTTACGTAAAGAATCAATGGCTTTGATTCTAATATGCTGTCCAAAAGCCCACATATTAGTGAACATTCGAGCCTGCAAAATAAATTCAATTAGTAAATAGAAACTAACATACATATATGAAGAAAATAAAATATTATCTTAATAAAATTACCTTTCGTTCACAACCTATCATTAACTCTCTTTGCTCATCTGAGATTTCTTCATTATTTGCGTTGGCGCGTTGCAAACGACTATATAGCCAATCTGTGAAAGAAGATATATCTGTAATCTCATTATTATCGAGATTGGATCCTTCTGGTTTCGCTCTTTGTCGCACATAGCCTTTTAATATTCCCATAAATCGCTCGACCTAAAACATCCATCGAGTGTTGACAACACCTGCAATCTCTATTTCATCTACAAGATGGACTAATAAATGAACCTGAATATCAAAAAATGAAGTAGGAAGTTCTTTCTCCATCAAACATAGTAGCTCTTTGCATTCACATTTTTTTTTGTGGGATCGAGTTTTTGTCAATCTCTTTGGATGTAATCCACCTATACATATCATAAAAATAATCATAAAGAAGTTAATTAAAAAACAAAAGATATCCAATATTCATACATATTAAATATAAAAGTATCATAATTACCTTATAAGTGATCCAAGATGATAGATCACATCTAGTACTCCTTTCGTTGTACATCCATCGATAACCAAAGGTAAAATATGTTTCAAAAAGTTATGCCAGTCATGGGCCTTTAACCCAGATAAGCTCTTATCATCCATAGTAAACATGTTTTGAAAAGATGCTCCATATCTTGTAGGAGTCTTAATCAATTGAATTCTATTGTTGATAGTCTGTATCTCTTTTGTTGTAAGTACCCAAGGAGCAGGTGCATAAGTCGTTTCTTATCGATGTCTATCAAAAACTGGCCATAACTTTGGTTTGGATTTTTTATCTTTCAAATCATTCCTTGATGTTGTGGTATCTTTTAGTCCAACAAAATGCTGCCATAGTAAATAACCAATATTTTTTAATATATGCATAGGATCAAGAAGATGACATACTTTTAACTCTTTCCAATACTCCAAAGAATACCATATTGATATGTTCTCTCTGAGTGCCAATTTTCCTTTACCTCTCTTCACATACTCATTATCTTAATCATCACTGAAGATTTCTGATTCTGGATCTATCAGAGGTCCATTTGTCCATTTTTTATACCAATCCATAGGTGTCATATGTTTTTCACACTGACCTGTTTCAAGCTTTCCATTAAAAAGTATCGCTTCTCTTTTAGATCTTAATGGATGATCATCATGCAAGAATCATCGATGTCGAAGATAAATATTTTTGTTGAGATTCTTACTATAGATTGATCTCAACCAATCACCACAATATGGACAAGCTTTATAACCCTTAGTAGATATTCCTGCATCATGAAAATGATAAAAATATAATTAGATTAAATCATATTTATTTACATGCATATTGAATTAAAAAATTACATCTGTTGGAGATAGATGTATGCGGAAGCACGCGAACAGCACAAGGAAGAAGAAGAAGCTTGGAGCACAAACACACAATACTGAATGTATTACTAGAGAATATACAAAGATAAGTAGCCCATTAGGGCAATAGGCGTATATACAAGCTGGGGGAAAAAAACCTCCTAAAGAGGGAAAAAAGTGCCCCGACGGTCCTAGTGTGTTCACATACATCACTACCTAAATATATCAACAAATCCCCCCTGGGAGTGATGCGGTGAACAAGGAGTTGGCACTCATGTATAAGGAAGTGCCAAGCTATGTGGAAATCACTCCACAAAAGGAAGTAAGCCCAAAGCTTTGCGGAAAGCTTCAAACTTCTCCCTAGGCAGAGCCTTTGTGAAAAGGTCTGCAATGTTCTCCTGCATGGGCACATATGCCAAGCTGATCTCCCCAGCAGAGAACCTCTCCCTGACATAATGATAATAAAAACTAGACATGAGGAATTTTTTATCTTGCAAATATGAAGACAAGTCATCATTTGCAATCATCATTATTGAGGTAAGCAGTAATACATCCGAAACAAAGAACTTGAATTATTCAGGCATTTAAAGAATTATATTCAAAGTTCAAGTCTTTTTAAAGAATATGAGCAAATATGAAAGGACAATGCTCGAAAGGTATTTTATCTTGGTTTTACTTACAGTTATATCAATATTGAGCAATACCAAGAGTTGTTTCTAGATCTAAAAAGATATAACTTGATTGCACAAGGATCATTATGAAATGTAAATGGCTTTTACTTCGTGATTATTAGAACATATGGCCTTATTATGCAAAATCAACACGTGCCAGAATTATTATTTTTGCCATGATATTCTAAAAATATTGCCATTATTACCCAAATATCATTGAATCTCTCTCATGATTCCTTAGGAATCCATTTTTGTGTAGGTGTTCGATGAGTATTGTTATAACTATCCCTATGTTAAAACATAAGGACAATCATAGTGCTTTTAAGAGGCAGTCTGACTTTAGGTGCCTCTGATTTCTTCTACTTAAGTACTTCTACATGAGATAACTTTCTAAGAGCTTTAGGCGTCCAAACTAGCTAGGTTGCTAACACATGTGTAGTACTATGCTTAATCGGAAGTGATTTATGTCCTTTGGATGGATGAGTAGACCTAAGACTATTTGAGTGACTTTGCACGATTATCTTTTGTTGTTTGAATTAAACTAAATCAAGACTCTTAGGGATGCTAGATTTAGGAATTGAAACCTTTGTGCATCATCTCTATGCTACTAAATTGTCCTTTGGAACCCATCTTTGAGTAATGCATGTTGTATGGAATGGCCTATATGGATGGGGTTTCCTAATGGAAATTGGCCCCTAGATGCACTGTCCAATTTTTTTTATGTGTAAGATATTGTTTGTGAACCTTTTCCTATCCAAATGTTTCTAGGCTTATGAGGTGGGTAGGGTTTTTGTGTGATAGGTGTTGTACGTTTAGCCATGTGTATTAGGTGTAAAGACTCCTTCCCTTCTATAAGAGATGTTGCATGACTAACTTGCTTAAGTACCTCTTGTGTGTTGGAATATATCCTAGTGATGTGAGAGTCAAGTAATGATGCCACATAATTAAGATGAGTCACTTTCACAGTCAATGGGATATGAGCGAAATTGGGGCCAATAGAATGACTAGAAAGTAACAACACAATCTAAAGTGCACTTTTCAAGCGCTCCATCCTTCCATAGTAACTTTAATTCATTCACTTTTTACTTCAACTTCAACAAATTACAATAAGAAATTAAAGAATTCTTTATGCAGACACTTACACTCCTTTGTGCTCCATTTTAGACATCACAAATAAATGCAATAATGTTAAAGCATCACGTGTTTGCCTTCATAAAGCTTCAATATAACATCACATTGCAAGGCTAAACTGCATCATTACTTCACTTAGATTCCCCATGTGATTGGTCATGATTCTTCACAACTACTTATGTCAGTCACTTTTCCTCATAAATATCTCTTTATATCTCCAATTATAATAATAGATTATGTCCTTGGAAAATATGTTCACAATATTTACAATAAAAAATAAATTACTTCGAGAATAATTAAAATTACTAAGGCTCATAAGTATTGAATATGCTAAGGAACTTCCCTTGTGAGCCTATGGCTCACACATGGCACAAGCTAGTGGAGCACCCACATGCTTTGCATGTGATCTCGAACCCATTGATACATTTTTCCACTTCATGTACTTGAGCTTGACCATCTGCTCCATCCACCTCCATGGGCACTAAAATCATATTTCAATATTTCAAAAATATCTTCCTTCTATGAATAAATGGTTTAGTATTCTACTTGAACAAAGTCCTTTGATAGTTGATTTAAGCTCTCAATTGCTTGCAATATGTTAATTTATCTTGCAAATAATTTTCAATGTATTGCAAATCTCCTTTCTCACTTTTTTTCTCTTTAGTTTTATTGCAACTTCACTTTTTTCAATAACATTAGTTTGTTGGTGAATGCCTTCCTTTTGGAGTTGTTTCTTCAAATCTTCAAATTGCTTATCTTTGTCTCTTAATTTTCTCTACAATAAAATTAACTCCTTCCTAAAGTTATTACCTTAAAAAAAGCTCTTGACTGATTCTAGAACAATCATTGCATCTTTAACTTGTATTCCTTTGAGCCATCCAATAGTGAGGCTTTCAATACACCGACATCTCCCTTGGCAAGATATTACCTACCAAATTTAGTTTCTTCAATAAGCTTGCCAGACTTATTATGCAACTTCCTTAATTCCTACACATGGTCTTTCCATAATATGTTGTCCACCAAATCCTGATTAAAATGAGTTGTCAATAGCTAAACTTCATCAATAAACTACTTCAACCAATTATCCTTCCATAACTTGATTTCTTCAATTAACCCTCTACAATTTATCAACATATCTTCATATTCTACACATTGATGAGTTAATTGCACCATCTGATCTGCCATTGCATATATTTTTTCTTGAATTCAATGTCACAAACATTATTGAGTTCTTTTCTTTTAACATTGTTGCAATGCTATATTGTTTTCCCTTAGTTTGACTACTTCAGTTTCAAGACCAACAATCTTAATCTGCTTTTTTGCAAAAATCCTAGTAATTTTTCCTTATGCCTACATCAACTCTTGTTCATCTAAATGTGCTACAACCACCACCTTAACTTGATATACATTTGAATTTGAACCTAGAACCTCTTCACTAACCATCTGTATTTTTTTGTTCACCAAAGTAGGCTTCCCCAACTTGGTAGAGCCTTTCCCACCAACTAGTTTGACAATATCTATTTTATCAACTACACTAGCTACTCTAGTAGTTTTGGATAATATTTTACTTTTGAATACATTCCATCTTTATAAGGAGATAGAATTTTTTGAGAAACCCTCCAATTTTTTGAATTCTCGCTGCATCGTTGTGTTGCACTAAAACATAATACTATCTGACCCCAACTACTAGAGAGAATTTAAGATCCATGATTGCATATGAAGCTTTTCAGCCTGTGCTTTGTACCCATTCCTCATTTTTCTTAAGCTCTAAAGATAACTTGTACTAGAAATTGAGAAACATATACTGATAATTTTTAGTACCTTTCGATGCTATTGTTTCCTTGAACTCCTCATCATCTTCTTCGAGTGAATGCATCTCTTGGATTGTTAGAATTGTAGGTGCATAAAGATCTCCTAGTGGATGTGATACCACCCCTCATGAAAATGGTTGGGAGCAAATTGTTATAAAGTAAAGTCTATGATCTCAGTTTCTGATCGATCTAGACAGATCTAAAATCGAACACTGTTTGGTCACTTGTGTGTATGGTCAAAAATCTTGAGATCAGACCTAAAATATAGGTTCGTGTGTGCTCTAAAACAAGTAATCCACTTAGCCTAGTGTTTAAGTCTCAAGGATGTGAAGGAGGAGGTCTTGGTTCAACCCCCATGGGGAGCATGGAGAGGGAGTTTTTCCCAAAGATCTCTAGAGCCTTCTAACTCAATTTAACACGAGTTAACTTGAGTCCAAAAAGACTTAACTCGAGTGGTGAGTACACCTACCACTAGTGGACTCTAGTGGAAGGTACTAAAGGAGTGGAGGAGATCGCACATCTACTAGTGAAATTCAATGGAAGATGCTTAAGTAGTGGCGGAGATTACACATGCACTTATGGAATCCATTTACATTTGTGGTCCTCCTTGATTTGATTAGGTATACATAGAAGTATAAGGTTGGGAGGAGAGTCATATCTCTAGTAAGTGGTGTTTCTAATAGCCTAGTTTGTTACATGAATCATCTTTGATCAAATAAATGTTGGACACAATTTCACCTTGGAGCTCAAACATATTCTTTGTATTATCCTTCCACAAAGAAGATTTAGTTTGTAATTTTCACCATTGCTTTGAAATGATCTTTGATAGGAGCTTCAACAACATTGTTTGATATGGAACTGGCATTTTTACATGTGAATATATGCATAGATGGTTGCCATACCCCCAAAAATACAATAGTAAACATTTACTACCCTGATTGTTGTAATACCAACAAGCTTGCATATCATGAAAACTTCATGCTAGCAAGTCATCGAACTTTCTTCCACTCTTTTCTTAATGAGAGGCATCTAGATAAAACAAGTTCTAACCTTCATACAAGTTTTCAATAATGCAATATATTGATAGTCCATCCTTCCCTTCTAACCAAGCATTTTTGAACTTACGGATTGTCAATTTCAATGATAAAATCTTCACCATCATAGATCCACCTACCTTACCACAGTTGATATCGAACAAGGTAATTGTTTTTCTTCAAGATACAAAAGCAACAATTCTAATATTGTTGCTAAAAAATTATCCTTATTGAAGCAATATGGCTTCAACCTATATCCATTAATTGTTGTGTGTGTGTAGAAGTGCAAGAGACACAGGAGAAGCACACACAAGGAGTACAAATGCAGCAGCACACATGGAGAAGACAGATGGTTGGAATAGCTCTCTCTATTGATAACTCTCAGAACTGAAGTAAGAGTTGAATCATATCCCTAAGTACAAAGTACCACCACATATGAGTGTATCAAGTATGTGGTAAGATGGTGAAAAAACCTCTAGCTAACACTAAAGTAAAAAGTGTCCATGTGTAGGTAAAAGGGTTCACATCAAAGCTACTTGAGGAACACATAAGTGTAACAAACCCCCTAAAGCAAATGATGTGAACACATATAGGGAGTGACAAATCAGCCCCCAGAAGGTAATAACCCTAAAGCTTTGTGAACAGCTTCAAACTTCTCCTGTGGAAGAGCTTTGGTGGATATATTTGTCACATTATCTTGTGTAGGCACATATACCAAATCAATATCTTGTGCATGAAGGAACTCTCTTACATAGTGATAATGCACCTCAATATGTTTGGTCCATGTATTAAACACTGGGTTTCGTGCAACAACCAATGCACTCTCACTATCAGTGAGAATATGCATAGAAACATCAATCTCCATGCAAAGATCCATCAATAGGCATCTCAACCATATGCACTCCACTATAGCTATGAAAACTGCCCTATACTTAGCTTCACAACTCGATGTCACCAGTGTAGGTTGCTTCTTACTCAACCAAGATATGCATGAGTCTCCAAGGAAAAAGCAATTACCACTAGTGGACATGTGAGTATCATAACAACCTGCCCAATCACTATCTGTAAAAGCATGCAAGCATGGTTGAATATCTCTTCCATAAAAGAGACCTAAAGTCAAATTGCCTTTAAGATATCTAAACACATGGTTCACTGCTTTCCAATGCTTTGTGCCAGGGTTTTGCATAAATCAACTCAATTGAGAAACTGCATACTATATATCCAGCCTTGTGTTGCATGCATATATAACACATCCCACAACTTGCTGATAAAGAGAAGTGTCAAATGCATCACTGGAATCCTCAACTGAGAACCTAAATCCTATCTCAGCTAGTGTGGATATTGCCTCACAATCCTCAAAGTCAAAACATTGAAGTAGATTTTCAACATACTTTACTTGATGCATAACAATTCGCCCCTCAACGAATACAAACTGGATGCCAAGATAGTAGCTCAAAAGACCAATATAAGTGACATCAAAAGTATGTTGCAAATAAACCATAAGAATATCAAGTTTTGCATCACATGGCCCAGTCAAGAATATGTCATTGACATAAAGAACAAGCACTATAAGATCAGCCCCATCTTTGCATAAATAGAGTGTAGGAAATTTAGAAATTATTTTCTTGAAAATAAGTTTAGATTTTTTTTTCAATCATCAAGCCGTCCTCTATCTAGTAAATAAGCCCTAAAAAATAGGAAGAGTAGCATGATGGTTTCTGCTACTCATGGAGTTTGATTTTTTAATTAATGGTTTAAAAAAGGTAATACACAAGTGCATGCATACCACCTTTCTAGGTTAACAAATGGCAAACCACCCAATGAAGTCTCTTATGGATTGCAAGATTCCTATTTGTTTAACCTAGAAGTGGTATCCAAGTGGATTGAACCATATGTGCTAGTGCTAAACTATAACCCACTGCATCACTATCTCCATGTTGAGGGGAAGGCAGTAAATGTACAAAAAGATTTATGGATTAGTATTGGAAGCATCTACAAAAGAGATGAACATGAGATGTTATCTTGTTGTGTATATTTCAATGAAAAGTGGGATCTCATTATTCAAGCCCACATTGGAAATTTGGGATGACATCTTCCCTAAACTAAAGCATTGTGAAACTTAAGGCAATTAGGAGTACTAGCCACATATAGCCAAAGATGTTTATGAATATTGCATTAGTTACCAGTACTAGCCACATATGGCCAAATATGTTTATGAATATTGCATTAACAAACCAATCATGAAACATCGAACACTTTATGAAGTGATAGTAGCACCATATTCGAGTAATCCTATAGTTGACTACATTCATGATGGAATATTTCCAAAAAGCATTACCCTTGCTAGATGAAAGTTATGCAAAGAAGAGTCAAGAGATTAATCTCCTATAGTGAATAAAATTTACAAAAGACGAAAGGATAATATCTTGAAGTTGTGCATTCACGGGAGCAAATATTTACCTATCCTAGAAATGGGTCACTCAAGTGATTCAAGAGGACATTTTTCCTTGAAAGGATAACCAAGAGAAACCTTTTTCCCAGCTTATGGGTGGCCAATTTTGCACATGGATGCAAGGAGTTATGTAGAAATGTGTGACATTTGTTAGAATTCTAAGTATCCTTCCCACAAGGATCAAATGCAACTTAGACCTATGTTGAGTGGTAGAGCATTTGAAAAATGAGGGATCAATTTTCTTGGATCTATATGTAATAGTGGCAATAGTCTAAGTAATAAAGTGGGTTAAAGTTAGAGAAAGAAGAAAGTGTGACATTCAAACCACTACAAAAAATCTATTTGAAGGTAGATTCACAAGATAGTACCCATGAAGATTGTAAGTGATAAAGATACTCACTTCATAAACAAAGTAATCAAATGCCTATTATTAAAGGAGTGTCAAATAGTGCATAAGAAATTTGCACTATATCACCCTCAAAAAATAGCCAAGCAGAAACCACAAACAAAATTCTTGGGATAGTGCTAAGCAAAATAATGAATAATAAATGCTCTGATTGGGATAACTAATTGCATTATGTAGTTTGGGCCTATCAAGTAGCTTACAAAACAATTCTAGCAACTACAAGAAACTAGACTTAGGATAGCCACATGCATATATCTAATGTTGAAAAAAGGCTTACTATGATTCACATACAAGATAAAGGTTTGTAAGAAGGTGAGTTTTTTTTATCATGAATAATGCTTGCAACATCTGTAGTAAAAGAGAAGCCAAAATTGTTCACTGATAATTTTTCCATGTGGTACTATACCAACTTTTTTATTTACTTCGTTTATATGTGTCACTCGAAAATTGTAATGGTTTTTGTTTTTTTTTGTGACATATATCAAAGAAGTAAATATATAAGTGGTAGAGTACCACATGCAAAAATTGTTGGTTTACAACTCAGGCTTCTCTCTACTATGAATATTGTATCTATAATTCATGGAACCTATAGTTCTCATTGTAATGGTTTATTGAATCTGATATATGATGAAAGAAAATTTTCCTATATCATGGATATACAATACATATGCTATATTATATCTCAAATGAGAATTCTTGCTCTCACCTAGGCTGGTTAATGTAAGTATTTGAGCCCAAGTACTTACATTAACCACCTTGGGTGAGAGTAAAAATTCTTGTTTGAGGTATCGTATGACATATATGTATTGCATTAAGCTAGGATATCAAAAAATGAAGGTCCCACATCATATATCAAATGCAATAAATCATTAAAATTACAATTTGAGACTCCATGAATGATAATTACAATATCTGTAGTAGAGAGAAGCCTAAGTTGTATACCAATAGTTTTTGTATGTCATGCTTTGCTACTTTTGTATATATGTTTTTGATATCTTTCACTCAAAGAGTCAAATGACTTTGTTTACAAAGCCATTTGAATTTTGGAGTGAACGATATCAAAGAAGTAAATAGAGAAGTGGTAGACTACCACATCAAAAATTATTTTTGTACAATTTGAGTTCTCTTTAGAGGTTGGAACCTAGTTATGTCTATATCTGTAGGTTTAGGTGTAGTCTCTTATCTAGGAGCAACGTGGAAAGGTTTCCATTGGCGAGGTCTTCCTTTTACTTGTCTTTCTTGTTTCCTTTAAAAAAGCTGGTTATCACATTGAATAGCTTGAGTGATGTATTCATTCAATTTCTTAACCTCTAATATCATGACTAGAAGTCCTTCACAAAATCTCTTAACCCTATCGAAATTGGCATATGAAGTCATCCTCATGCCAAGTGAGATCACATACCAATTGCCTAAATTTTGATGCATAAGGAGAAGCAATGCGGTTACGTTGATGTAGCTTTTGGAGTTTTGTTTCTATCAATGGACCGGTGTCTGCAACTCCAAACATGGTGGTGAGCTCATAGAGAAACCCCTCATAGTCATGAAGTACTACCATGTTCTTCTCCAAGATTAGGGTGAACCATGATAATGCTTGACCACACAACAAGGTTCCAATAAAACTGAGCTTGGATTCCTCATCAGGGTATGGATTAGGCTACATATAGATGTACAATTTAACTTGTTGCAAGAATCTGCAAAACCTCAAATGATCACCATCAACCTTTTCTAGCATGTGAATCTTGGGTTCCTTCATGAAGGATGAACTAGGTCATTGATTTAGTTGAATGCTTCCTTGATTTTTTTGAGGATTCTTGATTCGTTGTTGTAATTATTTATGAGTTAGCTCCTCAAATTGTTGTAAGAGATCTTAAAGTGATGCCCCAATCTATTCAACTCTGCTCTCCATGGTGCCTAGTCTTGGATATAAGCTAGTCTTGCCAAAATGTCAAGAGAGCACGAGATTGGGGCTTCTGACTAGACTATACAAGTTTCAAAACTATAGTTTTGATTATAATAACACCCACATAGAGAAAACAATACAAGAATATGGAATTTTCACAAGAAGTCCCACAACTTGGGACTCATAGGTGTGGATAATTGGATTGGACAAGATACAAGAGATCCCACAACCTAGGATTATAGGTATGGAACAAGATATATGGATTACAAGAACTATGGAGATGGACTAGGTACAAGAAATAACTAGAAAAGGTATCGTGCTATGAGACTATAAGAGGACAAGATAGGATGTCAAGAATACTAGAATAGACAAGATTAGACCTGGAACTTTCATTTTCTACTTTTTCTATAGTTATGTGTAGATATGTATGAAGAGTATATTTGGAAATGACAAAAAAAAAAAAGCTATTTTGCGAGGAGATAGGAAGCTTCCCTTCAAGATAACCATACATGACAACTCCATGAGAATATCTAGGAGTCAGGAAGATTGAAAAAATCTTCAAAATAGATTGATTAGATTTATCTATTCTCTTTTTATTGCACCTATACTTTTTGTTTGCAATAAGAATGGACCTTTTAGAACACATGTGTTGATTATAGGGATTTAAACAAAGTTACTGCAAAATGAAGCAAAGTTGGCTCACTTTATCCTTTATTTGTATCATAGAAAGAACACTTGTTAGCTGTTACTGAACAGCCTATGCCTTGTATTTGGCATGGTTATTTGGGCCATATATCTTGTAGTGGAATGGAAAATTTTTCTCATTCTGGCTACTTACTTGTGTTATCTTTCTTTGATTTTTCATTTTGTGACCAGTGTCAATATGGAAAGCAAACCAAAAATGTGCATAGAATGCAAATTGACTCTTCAATTCAGCCTTTAGATCTCGTTCATACATGCCCAATAGGTCTTTAGGTGGTTCTCTTTACTTTGTCACTTCCATAGATGATGCCAGTAGAAAAGTCTGGGCATATCCTATCAAATCAAAGATGAGGTATTCCCTACTTTCAAAAAATGGCTTGCTCCAGTTGAGACTGAAAAATGAACTAAGCTTAAGGCTTTACGTTCAGATAATGGGGATGAGTATACCTCACATGAATTTATATCGCTTATGGGATCCTCAAACATGGTAAGTGATCAAAAGTAGTGATGTCATTTTCAATGAGTCTAAGATGCATAAACAACCCATTAAGAAGGTTGAAGTGAGAAGAGTGGTGTTTGAGGATACTAGTCCTCCAGTTAGCATGCATAAAAATGCCGCACATAGGGACATTCAAGAGAATGTCCAATTAGATCAGTGTGCACATGTTCCTATTCAACAACCATTGAGATGGTCTACACGCGTCTCATATCCACCTGATAGATATGTTCTAGGTTTAGATTTGACAGAGGATCATGTCAAGTGGGAGCGTGCCCTAAAGAGCGAGCTGGATTCTATTCACAAGAATGGTACTTGGGATTTAGTACCTTTGCCAAAGGGCAAGCAAGCTTTACCATGTAAATGGGTATATAGGCTGAAATTCACATCAGATAGTGCTTCTCCAAAGTATAAAGTACAACTTGTTGCAAAGGGTTTCAAGCAACAACATGGTGTTGATTTTGAGGAAATCTTCTCTCCAATGATCAAGATGACTACCGTGCACATGTTGCTTGGATTCATTGCAATGGAGGACTTAGAGCTAGTCCAAATGGATGTGAAAAATGCTTTCTTGCATGGAGATCTTACAGATGAGATCTATATGGAACAACCAAAGGGTTATGTAGTTCTTGGCCAGGAAAGTCTAGTTTGTAAGCTCAAGAAGAGCTTGTATGGACTTAAATAGTCCCCTAAACAATGGTACCAAAAGTTTGATGCTTTTATGAAGTCCCAAGGCTATTGTCGAAGCAATGAGGATCATTGTCTCTACACAAAGAGATGCTTAGATGGCAGCTTGATATGCTTGATACTTTATGTTGATGATATGTTGATTGCTGGGAAGTCCTCTTATGACTTCTCAATTCTCAAAAGGAAGTTGAGTAAGACAGTTGATATAAAGGAGTTGGGGGATGCCAAACATATTCTTGGCATGCACATTACTCGTGATAGGAGTAAAAGATGCATATACTTGTCTCAAAGTGAGTACATATCCAAAGTACTTCATAGGTTCAATATGCAGGGGTGGAAAGGCATTGGGTAAAGGTGTGAAATTGAGCAAGGATGACTACCCCAAATCAGATGAGGAAAAGGAATTCATGACCAAAATTCCTTATGAGTCTGCTATTGGTAGTCTCATGTATGCCATGGTAGCTACGAGAATAGACATTGCATTTGTAGTGGGAGTTGTGAGCAGATATATGTCTAATCCTGGCAAGAAACATTGGGAAGTGATCAAGATGATTTTGAGATATCTGAGTGGCACTAAATACAAGTGTCTATGCTTAGGAAGAGGGAAAGGATCCAATATTGGTTACACATATTCTGACTATGCTGGTTGTGTAGACAATTGTAAGTCTACATCAGGGTACATTTTTCATTTTGCTGGAGGTGCTATCTCTTGGAGATCTCGTCTTCAAGAATGTACAACTGTTTCCACCATAGAAGCAGAGTATGTTGCAACAAGTGAGGCATGTAAGGAAGCATTGTGGCTTTCTCGTCTTGCTTGTGATATGGGTTTACCTCAGCATGTACCTCGTTTGCTCAATGAGAGTCAGAGTGCCATTGCTTTGGCTAGGAATCCGGTCTTTCATGCAAAGAACAAGCACATTGAGGTGAGGTATCACTTCATTAGAGATTGCTTAGCCAGTAAGCACATTATTATTGAGAAGGTTCACACTCGAGATAATGTGGCAGATGCTTTGACTAAAGCTCTACCACAAGATAGCTTTCGACACTACTGTCACTTGATGGGGGGTTACTTGATTCATGATCTTACATAGTCACTTGTATACTGTGTAACATGCCCATCAGGTGGGAGATACAATTTGTATACTTACACTCAAGTATTCTTTATCATTCTTTATTTTTCTCCCATAGTTACTTCGACCATATTGGCCTTTAGTGGGAGATTGTTACCATTAGTGTCCATGTGAAAGGCCAAATGGCCACCAGACACTTCTTTGTATATGTTCTTTAATAAAACATATAGTGGCCTGGTCAGCCACAAACTATAAGTTCGACCGAATTTGTAAGACCTAAGAAGTCTATCTTTGTGCTCTCTGTGTACTATGTTTTTTTGCATATTCTGCAGCCTCTGTGCAAAATACCGTGTGCGGCCCTAGAAGCTCAGTTTTCTACTCCGAGGATATTGTCATGGAGCCCTCGAGAAGGAGAGCGCACTGTGGTGCATCACCATCGAAATACTTTTGTATACTTACACTCAAGTATTCTTTATCATTCTTTATTTTTCTCCCATAGTTACTTTGGCCATATTGGCCATTAGTGGGAGATTGTTGCCGTTAGTGTCCATGTGAAAGGTGAAATGGCCACCGGACACTTCTTTGTATATGTTCTTTAATAAAACATATAGTGGCTTGGTTAGCCATAGATTGTAAGTTTGACCGCATTTGTAAGACCTAAGAAGTCTGTCTTCGTGCTCTCTGTAAACTGTGTTTTTTTGCGTATTCTGTAGCCTCTATGCAGAATACCATGTGTAGCCCTAGGAACTCAGTTTTTTACTCTGAGGATATCATCGTGGAGCTCTCAAGAAGGAGAGCACACTATGGTGCATCGCCATCGAAATACTTCAAGGGTATACATTCATAATATGAAATTTCATTCCCTTGAAAACATTTTCATCCATGAAAATTTAAATGAAATGTATATAATGGTAGAAGAATGTGCTCGAACTCCCTTGAACCCCATGTACTCTATGTACATGGTCATCTCTGCATGTGTTGTTTCCCCATATCCTTCCCCTTAAGAAGTCTTATAGTAGATCATCTCAAAGGCGGGAAACCCTTTCTGTGGTGCCTACCATCTCCCATGTACCCTTACCATCCAAATTATCACTCCCATGACATAATACATCATCA
Source organism: Ceratopteris richardii (assembly GCA_020310875.1). Taxonomy (NCBI): domain Eukaryota; kingdom Viridiplantae; phylum Streptophyta; class Polypodiopsida; order Polypodiales; family Pteridaceae; genus Ceratopteris; species Ceratopteris richardii. Next base: position 103,973,069 of record CM035430.1, on the reverse strand, counting down.
AAATCACCTAAGTCCGTATGATGTATCCTCTATGGATTAATAATATGAAAAACAAGTGTAAAGTGCCAAGCTTATAATCTTGATCATGCCATAATGGAGATACTAGACCATAGAATCCTTTGAAATATAGAACAAAGTCTCATATAAAGTGACTCCAAACCCATCTAAGACTAAATGATAGATTTTCCCTCATATCACTCTAGGCGTTCTAACCTTGACTATAATCACAAGTAATAATCTAATCTAAACTACCTTGTGAAATATGCAAATCGAACATCTAGCTCATATATAAGAATTTCTTGGTAGTAAAATGCAATCTCTACATTCCACCGACCAATAAGTCTTTGGTTTGTCATCCATTATCTTTGGACTAAGTTCTACTCGAAGAGCATCTATTGGCACTAGTGCAAACTATAATATTTCTCTTCCTTGTAGTGTGCCATATGAATGCAAAAGGCATTCCCTTGAAGATTCAAATAATCTCTAAGCACCCAATGTTCTCCTAATTGATTCTTACCCATCATCCTCATGATGTAACGCCAACTAATAGTTTGGTACCCCAATAGGTTAAATCTATCCCTATCTCTTAGAAACCCTAAAGAGAGGAGTCATAACTGTACTCCCAGTCTCACTACTGTCAATGACTAGATCATCTCATCTAGTCAAGCACCATAACTCGAAATATACATAACCACTTCTCTCTAGATTCTCCATGTGAGACTCAATCTAACCATTATGATTAACTGAACTCCCTCTTGTCTTTGATAGTGCAGGAAGAAGAATGGGCGTTTACTACTGTCTGCAGTTTTGACCCATCTTCTCATGAGCAGTGCATGTCTGCAGTAGACTCAGATGTTTGGTATTTTGATAGTGGGGCAACCAAACATATTACCTCGCAGCGCAGTTTCTTCTCTTCACTCGAGCCTGCCCCTACAGGGAATACTGTTACATGCACCAACAACTCCTCTTATCCTGTTATGGGAGTTGGTAAGATCATTTTGACTACTATTGATGGTAGTTCTTTCACTTTGTGAGATGCTTTATTTGTGCCAGGGATCAGGAAGAACCTGTTATCAGTTTCTGCATTAGCCAAGATTGGCTTGGTTGTGAAATTTATTGATGATAGGTGTACGGTTCATGATCTGTCAAATGGCGATGTGATTATTGCTTCTGGCATTTTATGTCGTGGGCTGTATAAGCTCATAGACTATGAAAGATTTGTAAATGATTTGGCATGTGCAGTAAATGATTCTCAGGCTATGTCAGATGCAAAGCTTTGGCATGCACGCTTTGGTCATCTAAATTTTGCTAGTTTGCTACGCCTGCAGAAATCTGAAATGGTGTCCTCTTTGCCCAAACTTGAGGCACCTGGAAAACATGTTTGTGAAGGCTGTATTTTGGGCAAAATGTAGCGTTTGTCCTTTCCAAAAGATGGTTCAGTTCGGGCTACTCGGAAATTGCAGCTTGTACATAGTGATGTCTGTGGTCCTATGCAGACACCTTCTTTTGGAAATTATCTTTACTTCGTGACTTTCATTGATGATTTTTCCAGGCATGCATGGGTATATCCATTGAAGGCAAAGTCCGAAGTGTTCATGTGCTTCAAAAAGTTTTTGCTTTTGGCTGAAAATCTGTCAGCATGTAAAATAGGCACGCTCCGTTCTGATCGAGGGGGGGAATATATGTCTTCTGATTTTAATGCATTTCTGGCTGAACGTGGGATAAAACACCAGTGTACAGTGCCATATACACCTCAACAGAATGGAGTTGCTGAACGAAAGAATAGGTCACTCATGGAGATGGCGAGGTGCATGGTCAAGAGTCAGGCTTTACCACATAGTTTCTGGCTTGAGGTTGTCATGTGTGCAGCATATGTACTGAACAGGTATCCCACTAAAGCACTGCAGTCTATCACTCCATATGAGGCTTGGCATGACCGCAAGCCATCTGTTTGATCTGCGTGTTTTTGGTTGTTTTGCATATGCATTAGTGCCTGAACAACATCGCAGAAAATTGGATGATAAGGCAGTAAAATGTATTTTTGTTGGGTACAGTTCTGAAAGTAAAGGCTATCGTCTGTATCATCCACACACTAAACGCATTTTGGTTAGCCGTGATGTTGTCTTTGTGGAAGATGCTATTCAGCCATTGCTTTCATGTACTAAGGAGACATCTGTTAGCTCCAAAGACATGTATGATACGTTGATGCCTCTTTTTACATGTGGACAGTCTAGTGCTGGTCCTAATGAGGCAACTTCTCAGCCTTTGCAGGTCTCATATGATGATGCAGATCATTTTATTTCTGATGCAGATTTACATGATGCACTTGTTGATGAGAGAGCTGATATTGAGCAGGCAAAAACTATGCCAAAATGGCTGGTGCAGACTTTGCGTGACAGCAAATTAGATGCACCTTTGTCATATCGTACTCGTTCAGGCTCTCATAGTACCTCCTTTGCATCAGATTGCTATGCTATGGCTGCGTCTAGTCTCTGTGATGAGAATGATCCTGTTTCTTTTGATGAAGCACAAAATTCAAAAAATTGGATGGCTGCTATGCAATCTGAATATGATGCTATAATGAAGAATGGTACATGGTCTTTATGTGACTTGCCTCCTGGCAAGAAGGCCATTGGCACTAAGTGGTTATACAAGTTGAAGCGTAAACCTGATGGTACAGTTGACAGGTATAAGGCTAGGCTTGTTGCAAAAGGTTATGCGCAGGAAAGAGGCATTGATTTTGATGAGACCTTTGCACCTACATGCCGTATGACTACTGTTCGGAGCATTTGTGCACTTGCAGCCCATCATGGTTGGAATGTACATCAGTTGGACATTAAAATAGCATTTCTGAATGGTGACTTGCATGAAGAAGTGTATGTTTTTCAGCCCCGTGGCTTTGTGCAGAAAGGGCATGAGAACCAGGTGTGCAGGTTAAAGAAGGCATTATATGGTTTAAAGCAAGCACCACGTGCTTGGTATGAGAAGATACATGCCTATCTGATTGCACATGGTTTTGAGAACAGTCCAACTGAAAGCACCTTATATGTTAAGCGTGTTAATGATGTGCTTCTGATCATTGTTGTCTATGTTGACGACATGCTGCTCACTGGTCCTATTGAGAAGCATATTGCTGATTTCAAGGCTGATTTGCATGCCTCATTTGAGATGTCTGATTTGGGGCATTTGCATCACTATTTGGGCATTCAGTTTATGCAAGTTGATGGTGGAATGGCTTTGTGCCAAACGAAATATATTGACACATTATTGCAGCGTTTTGGCCTTGAAGACTGTAAGCCTATTGCCACTCCTATGGAGACAAGTTTACGATTGAGTCTTCATGATGCTGGAGATGCATTTGATGCTGTTCTCTATCAGCAGGCTGTTGGATGCTTGATTTACTTATGCATTACTGGGCCAGATATTTAGTTTGTTGTCTCACAGATGATCAGGTTTATGCATTGCCCAGGAGTCACGCATTGGAAGGCGGTTAAGCGCATCTTTCGCTACTTGAGTGGTACTCGGCTACTTGGGTTGTTTTATCCCAAGGGGGGATCACTACCGCCATATTTGCATGCTTTTTCTGACTCAGATTGGGCTGGTTTCTATGACACTCGTGTGTCCACCAGTGGTTTTTGCTTCATGCTTGGTAGCTCATGTATATCTTGGTTGAGCAAGAAGCAGCCTACTGTGGCCACTTCCAGTTGTGAGGCTGAGTATAGGGAAGCTTTCACAGCAACTGTTGAGTGTGTATGGCTCAGACGCCTTATGGCTGATTTGGGTGTTGGTCAGTCTTCTGCCACCACCATCTTCACTGATAGACAGAGCGCATTGGCAGTTGCGAGGAACCCTGTGTTCCATGCTCACACTAAGCACATTGAGGTGTCCAAACAATTGAGCGTTGTCATAACATCCCATTTCCAAGCAAGCTCTAGCAGGGTGGGTACAAGTCACTAGATCCAAAATAATATCGATGAATTATGGGAAAATGGAGAGTTTATTTTCTTTATAACATGGGACTATCATTATGAAATATATTTTCTATCAAAGAAGTTTGAAGATTTACAATAGGCATTGGATTTCATGGGTATCCTGAACAAAATTGGATGTGGAGCTTACTTATCTTTAACTCTCATGATGCCAAGTTTTGATCATCACATTGATTTCATGGAATCTCTATGGATTTTGGATGACAAAACTTTCACTACATTTAGGAAGTCCTTTGGTGACAAATAGAAGATAACCATTTTTGTTGAAACCATAAGTCAAGCACTAAGTTTGATGTCATGACTAATAGAGAATGTTATTTCCACCAACCAAGGTACTAGATGAGTTAGTAACTTTTTGTATTTTAAGGCACAAAGACTTTCCCAAAAGATGCATGTGGTTGTTGCTCTTTGGCATTAACATTTTTTCTTTCACAAGGTGAATAAATACATGATACTATTCAAATTGATTTCATATTCTATGAAGTATCCGATCAACAATCCTAAAGCCAAAACCATCAATATGGCACCTTGGATACTTAGTTGTTTATTATAGTCTAGAGCAAGATGGAAGACACTAGGAATTCTATGTGGGACCTAGGCTTTAATGCATGTCATGGACATTGGTGAAGATGCCACCTAATGTCCCATCTATACCTAGTGCTATTCATGTAGACAAAGAAGATCCTCACAACTACAGAATTCACAAAGGGAGAAAAATGTACATGGATGAGGGGAGCAAAACCTTTCCATGCTTCATAAGAGGTGGCTAAAATATCAATGGAGAGGAGGACCATGCTGCATTGTGATCCATTGGCTTCACCATTCACCACACCAATAAGCAGAAGCTCACTAGAAACTTTGAATGTGACACCATATCATACCCCAAAGTGTTGATCAAGTATCGAGGCCATTAGTCAATTAAAGCTTTCACTAGAAGATGATTTTAATGAGGATACTAATGGAATCTTAAGACCATATTTGTGACACTATCCAAGAAACTCCAAAGATCACCATGGAAGACTCGAATGATGTTGAAACAATAATAGTTGCCACAGGTGTGGTACCTATCATGAGGAGGGAGATAAGCAAGAGAGCTCACACATACACACACTTTCACAATAAAAAAGGAGCACACACAAACACAGATTAAGGCAAGGAAGAATGATCTTCTTCTTCTTCTTCTTCTATTATTAAATAAAAGGAATGTACAAGAAATGACATAAAAAACAACAATTCAACAAGTGCCATATATAAATAAAAGTACATGAGGAAATCCTAATGTCCGTGAATGAGTGAGTTGGCAAGAAACAAATGTGCCATCACTCTCGGTAGATAAATCTAGTAAGCTCAATGAAGTATCCATGACATATACCGGTGTGAGCACTATACATGTCAAATAAATGAAAAACTGATACGTGTCATCCTGGATCATCACATGTTGAGCTTGATATCTCAACACTCCCCCTCAAGCTCAATGTCATATCATCTAATCCAAGCATCTTCCAAAACTTCTTCAGCTTCTCTGCTCCAAGTGCTTTAGTGAAAATATCAGCAACCTGCTCATCTTTTCTCACATAGACAAGATCAATATCACCTGCTAATACCATCTCTCTGATGAACTGATAATATACCTCAATATGCTTTGTTCTAGCATGGAAAATAGGATTCTGTGCTAACTGTATGCTGTTAAGATTATCACAATAGATGGTGATAGGCTTTTGCACTTCCACACCTAAATCTGTAAGTAACATCTCTAGCCATGATGTCTCACATGCTTCCATTGTAGCACCTCTATACTCAGCCTCTGTACTCAACAAAGTAACAGTGGGTTGCTTCTTACTACTCCATGTAATAGCTACACTCCCAAGTGAGAATAGAAAACCACTAGTAGATCTTCTATCTGGAATGATGTTAGTCCAATCTGCATCGGTGTATCCATGAACCTACAAATATACACCAACTTCATAAAACAATGCATAATCCAAAGTAGCACTCACATAACGTAGAGTGCGCCTCAAAGCATCCAAATGTGGCTTCCTCAGAACCTATGTAAATTGACTTTCAAGTCCAACGGTGTAGCTCATATCAGGCCTTGTAATTGTGAGATATCTCAAGCTTCCCACGATTTTCTTGTACATAGTGGCATTTTCCAATGCTTCACTTGATGTAGTATCCAACTTCAAATCCCTGTTCAACAACCATTGATGAAGGGCTTTGGTGTGCAGAACAAGAGGAGCAAGGAGGAGATGGAAGGAGAGAGGGGAGAGGAGAGACATGCACACATGTGTGGGAGCCTCGAAACCCACATAATGATCTCTCTTGAGGAAATGCTCTATATATGATGTATATATATGAATATAGGGGTAAGGTTACATGACTCTTACATCCCCAACAATCTCCCACTTAAGGGTCAATGTGACCATAAGTGGTAAAATATACAAAGAATGATGTAGGACTATACAACAATGTACAAGAAGAGTCCGGGTCTCTACCCATACCAATCAGCCTATGCCAACTACCTCAAACAAGGTGTATCCATGCACCTCAAACTGCTCTAGACTCATATCGATAAGAGTCAAGCTCACATTTGATTGATGCAAGAACTGGTGAACTTCTTGCAAAGTTCCCACTCGCTCTATGCCTGTGTCAATCATCGAACGACTGACAACTCCAAGTGCAAATGCTTCGATAGCAACTGCAACATCTGGTCTCGAGCATAACAACTCATACATTAGACTCCCAAATGCTGACGAAACATGTGCTATCCTGGCTAACTTGAGCATGTTAGCCATGCCTGTATCCAAGGCATCCAAAGCATCATCATCAAGACCAACAATCTTGACATATCTGTGTCAACATCTGGCATGAGTGAATCCAAGAATGACTGCATGATTGCTGACTCATCAACATATAAATGAATCATCCTCTCAACCAAGGATGTGTCTAGTTGTGCACACTGATGATCAAACTCTAACTGAGTATCATCACAATGCTCTATATAAGCATCCACATAATGCTCTAAAGCATCCAGCTGATCATCCAAAGTGTGCTCCATAAGAGTATCCACATGATCAATAAAATCATGTTCTACATAAGCATCATGAGCATCCAAAACATGCTCTACATGTCCATCCATCTAAGCATCTGAATGGCTGAACTCCCACTGAGACAAGATTGTCTCTCACATGGAGTACTTGCAATGGATATGTGTGCCCAATCCTAGCACCTCTGACAAGCATAAGTTGTCCCAACTGCAACTGAAAACAATGCTCATGCATAACATCTGCTCTCCTATAATTGGCTAATTGAAATCAAGCTCATAAGGAATGAATTCACATAACGTATATGTTTGAGCATAAGTGATGCTCGACTAAGTAGCATAAGGCATACATCTCTTGTACCCTCAATATCATATGTTGTAACATCAACCAAGTGCACACACATCCATGACTCTCATCTGAGAATCGACAAAACCATTCACGATGTGGAGTAACATGAAAAGTGGCTAATGCATCAAGCAACCAAGCCATATGTGTGCCATCCAATGAACAAGAGGAATCCTAAGATGAACCAAAGGAGAAAGTGATATCACCATCACTAGCATAATCAACTGCCATAGACTCTCCTAAAACCACTACCTGACCTGCATCATGTGCATATCTCTGACATCATCATCGCATCCGCCTGAAGCAACATCATCGAATATGGCCCTCATGACCACAGTGCCAACATTGAAGTCGTCAATGTGATCTATGTCTCACGTGAGTCAATGGACTCGCATACATATCATGTAGTCCCTACCATAATGCACTACTCGTCTCCTCATACATAACAAACTCATATATAGAATCCACAAGCTGTAATCAAATAGTGGAGTTGGCCAATGCATCCATATCCATCCATACGTGGTCGGGCATGTCACGAGGCCTCTTTGCATCTCTATGCACATACATGTGTAACCTTGCACGAACCAATGTATGCCACATCTCAACTTTCCATCTCAGAAAGTCAATGCCATCAAACCAAGAAGACACCATGCTTGCAATCCAAGACTAACAATTTAACAAGAGACTAGAAACAATACTCTATCCTCAATAGGATCACACCCGCATGTCCATATGCATAACTCACATCACAAATGTCACATAACCATGCATCTAGTAAAAATAAAATAGACATGGATGGCCAGTCACATGTCCCATCACGAAACAATCATAAGCATGTTCCATGTAAAAACACATGCATGGAATTGGAAAACTGGAATTTAATGTGATTGTGAATGATATGCAAAAATCAAAAGATCATAGTGGGGAGTTAGTGATGTTTTATGAGTCCATTGAGATTCTTCAAGTGGGTGATTTTTATATTTAATTAAATATCTATGATTTTGGTTACGTGTGTGTCTGTAGTAGTAACATCATAATCAAGTATTTTTTGTGGAAATAAAATTTGAGCATCCTCTTCAAGTCATGGAGGATCGTCTAAAATAGGAGTGAGTGGTGAAGCTCCTTTAGAAGATTTCAATAAACTAATATGAAAAGAATTATGTATATTCCAATGAGAAGGTATGTCTAGTCTAAAAGCATTCTCATTATTTTTTTGAATAATATGGAAAGGTCCATAATAACATCCATCAGAGTATGTGGGGGGACGATTCTACCCAATCTGGTGTCAAGTCTCTTGTCTCTTCCTATTCTCTAAGTACTTTTGTGAGATTTCATTTCTATACTTTCATATGCGTACGTGCATTTGTGGGATCCAATTAACAATTGTATCAGAGCATGTGTATTTTTAGGTAGTTTTCATTACATCCTAAATAGAAGATACATGATGGCAATGCTCTGAAAAGCATGCATTTACAAAAATCTACTTTATTTACAAAATCATCGCTTTCTAAAGCAATCTATTATTTTTACAAAAAATAAATAAAATACTATCTTCTAAATATTCTTCTAAATATCTTCAAAAATATCTTAATAAGTCCACATGCGTTCACACCCTCATGAGTCTTCACCTACTAAATCAAAACACAAATCACATTAAAACCCTCAAGACATTAAAATCCATATAACATTCCATTATTCCATAAAATATAACACAGATTCTAGTGGCATAGCCATAGGGGCACTCTTGGGCCAAGATGTCAAGCAGATAGCTTTTGGGAGTAAAATGTTTAGTGCACGATGCAATTAGTTAGTGCATGAATAGGAGTTGTATGCAGTGGTGCATGCTCTTAATGTCTGGAGACACTATCTTTATGGTTTAGAATTTAAGGCATACACAGATCACCATACACTCAAGTATTTTTGTAGTCAACCAGATCTTCGAGGCAGACATGCTTGTTGGGTTGAGCTCATGTAGGAGTTTCATATGGAAATTCTGTATCAAGGAGGTGAAGATAGTATTGTAGCTTATGTATTATCTTGGATAATGTATCAAATGAGCTTTACGATTCTAGAAAGTTCATTGCTTCAAGAAATGAAGGAAGCACAAGTGGAAGATCCACATTCGTTACAGATCATTAGAGCCATGAATGATGACTCTATTATAGGAGAGAAGGCAGTTCTATCTGTTTCTTCCCCTAGTAAAGCAAACAAGTCAAGTGTATATTCCAATTTGTCAATGGAGAATGGAATAATTAAATGGGAAAGGAAATTTTTGCACACTAAATTCTCAGGATTTGAGAAGACAATTCATGCATGATAACCATGATGTCCCTTGTCCAGGGCATCCCATATTGACAAGACCATTCCACTAGTTAGAAGAACATTTTGGTAGCCTAGATTAGCCAGAGATGTCCCACACATATGTTCAACAATGATTTACGTGTTAGATCAACAAAGCAGAAATGGTTAAGCCACTAGGTCTTTTAAATCCTTTGTAGAATCTAGAGCACATCTAGGATAATGTATTCATGGGCTTCATAGTGGGATTACCATGGACCCACATCCATTGCAGTATATGGTTTGAAAGGTTCAAAGGTTAAATATTGATTTTTATCTTATAAAATGATAACAGTCTCCTCCTTGTGAAACTTGTTCTCAACATCCCTACCATTTGTAGTAAGAAGATAGCACCAAAACAAGGACTCCCTTAATTGATCATTTCTCACAAATTCGCCTTGTTCAATCACTTCTTCTTATTTATGTACTCTGATATATTGTAATCACATTTATGTCTTCTAAACATGACAAGCATTGGTGGAGACCTTCAATAATTGGCTACATGAAGACACTGTCTCATGTGGCAAGGAGATACTTCATAGCAAATATGCTATCATATTGTGCCAAGATTAAATATTGAGTTTTATCTTATACAATGATAACGGCCTCCTCCTTATGAAACTTGTTATCAAATGTGTCATTATTCCTCACATTTGCTCTTGTAGAACAGCTAAGGATGCTTGGGATATTCTTACCACATTGTACCAGGCTAGGAATGAGGCTTGTGTTGCTTATTTTCGAAAACAATTGGAGAGTGAGCATATGAATGAAGGTGATTCTATGGACAGATTTCTAACAAAGAAAAGATTTGAAGGAACAGTTAATTTATGTTGCTGAAGTCTTGCATGAAAGTTCACTTATGCAGACTGTTCTGAATGCTCTTCCCGATTCATACCAGATTTTTGCTTCTACTCTTCGTTTGATGATGAAAGGCAATCCAAATGCCTTAATATTCAAGGAGTTAGTCTCTACTTTGTTATAGGAAGATTAATCTATGTAGAATAGGTCCATTATCTGTGTTGCAGATCAAGCTTTCCTAGCTAGTCAGAGGGCAAAGGTAAATGGAGCTCTTCTATTAGTAGGCAAAAATCTGCTAATTCTACATAATAGAAGAAGGAAGATAGAGAAGAGAAGAAAACAAGAAAAGCAGAAATTGTTTTGCAAGTGTTGTGAAGCAAATGATCGTGTCATAAAGAGTTGTCCAAAACTAGCTACAAAAGAGGCGAAGAAAAAGGAGGTTGGAATGGTTATTGTAGAGGCCTCTACATTGAAAACAGAGTCTGCTAATCTAGTGCAGAATGAAGAATGGGAGGTTACTATTGTTTGCAGTTTTGACCCATCTTCTCGTGAATAGTGTATGTTTGAGTGGTACTCGGCTACTTGGATTCTTTTATCCCAAGGAGGGATCACTACCGCCAGATTTACATGCTTTTCTTTACTCTGACTGGGCTTGTTGCTATGATGCTCGTGTGTCCACTAGTGGCTTTTGCTTTATGCTTGATAGCTCATGTATATCTTGGTTGAGCAAGAAGTAGCCAACTGTGACCACTTCCAGTTGTGAGGCTGAGTATAGGGTAGCTTTCACAGCGATTGTTGAGTATGTGTGGCTCAGATGCCTTATGGCTGATTTGGGCATTGGTCAGTCTTCTGCCACTACCATCTTCATTGATAGTCATAGCGTATTGACAGTTGCAACAAACCCTGTGTTCCATGCTCGCACTAAGCACATTAAGGTGCATTATCATTATGTTAGGGAGAGGTTGTCTACTGGAGATATTAGCTTGGCATATGTGCCCATTCAGGAGAACATTCCAAACCTTTTCATGAAGGTTTTGCCTAGGGAGAAGTTTGAAGCTTTCTGCAAAGCTTTGGGCTTATTTCCTTTTGTGTATTGATTCCACATAGCTTGCCACTTCCTTATACATGAGTGCTAGCTCCTTGTTCACCGCATCACTCCTAGGGGGGATTTGTTGATATATTTAGGTAGTGATGTGTGTGAACACACTAGGATTGTCGGGGCACCTTTTTCCCTCTTTAGGAAGTATTTTTCCCTTGGCTTTTATATACGCCTATTGCCCTAACGGGTTACTTATCTTTGCACATTCTAGTGGTAATACATTTAGTATTGTGTGTTGTGCCCCAAGCTTCTTCTTCTTCCTTGTGTTGTTTGTGTGCTTCCGCAGACCTTGAACTCCAACATGTTCCTTACTATCTTGGTCCTTCTTCTAGATGAATTTGCTTCAATTCCTTCCCACAATGCTTTATCCAGATTGTATCTTTTCCCTAGTCATGTAGGAAACTTGCGTGCCTCAACCAAGGTCTTCCAATCAACAAGAAAAATCCTCTAGATACCTCGGGGAGTCTTAGAACAACAAAGTCCAAGGTGAAAATTTTACTTGGGACCAAGACACCATCAACAATTGCTCCTTTGAACACTTGCCCCTTTATGTTCATTGTTGATCTTAGAATCTTACAATCTATAAGGGGGCTTTGCCAACAACTTTGCCTCCACTTAAAGTGCCATTCTTTGTCAAAAAGGTTGAATTTGATAGGTCGACAATGATTTGCAACACTTTTGATCTAAGATTAGCATCCATCCTCAAGAGTTTGAATACACTTAATTCTTTGCTTATTGATTGCAAGAACTTGGAAGCTTTTGACTAAGTCACTTCCTTAGGGTACTGTCAGTCTTCCAATTCTCTCTGATGTGTGTTATGTGCTCTTCATGTTACCTCATTCATGTTCATGTGGTCTCAAACTAGTTGGGCATCATCTATTCCATGACTGGTAGAAGTTTCCTTTCTTTCAATCTCCCTTGCCACTAGTCCCTCTCTTCCCATTGGTTCCTAAATTGCTTCTCCTTGGGGGACCCTTCCTTTCCTCTTATCTATACTACCAAAGAGTAAAATTCCTCTAGATGAACAATGCTAGCTACCAGTGAAAGCATAGATGCCTCCTCTAGGATGTGCTCCTTGTTCACATATATCATATGGATGTGTGGTCCACAAGTGGAAGCTTTACTCTTCACCTAGCATGCAATGCAATGTTCCATGGATTCTAGATGGTTTTGATAAGGGGAACATCCTCTTGAAAGGGAGGCTACTCTAGTAATTCCCACATTCTTCACATCAATAAGGGAGTTATAACATAAAAGGGTACCTAAGGAGGCTATGGAGCAGAAGAAAAAAAAAACAGAAAGCACCAACAAGTATTTCCAAGTACAATATATTCCACCAAAAGACAAGAAAAGTACAATCCAAGTACAAACAACTACAGTAAAGTACATACTTGCACTTGCAGGTACAAAGTCTCCCTGTGCCATCTCTTCTCCTTGAACTCTTGGATTCATTTTATGCAACCTTGCACTCAAGATTTCCCCAAGGTTTGAAGTACTAGCCATGCCTTCACCAATGACATGCAACGGTTTCCTTAGAATAGCAAAATTGGAAGAATCATTGAGTTTTCTTCTTCTTGTCCAAAATCAATAGCATGGAAAAATAATAGTATGATAATGGAGAATGTCCCACTATATCCTTGTGCTTAACTTGATTCCTTGCTCCTATAGCTTTCCAAAGACTTGATCGAAAAGTTACACTATTTTGCACACTCCACACAACAAACATAGTAGTATCACTTGCCCCTTACTCTATTCACTCACATATGCTCACTTGTGTATGCACACTTTACCTTTTGTCCATATACCCCTTCCAAGATCCTTGACCTTGGACATGCATCCCAATCCTTGGCACATTGTACCACACTAAGCACACACAATACCCAATACTTGATCTTTGTCATGATGTTCTAAGCTTAACGTGAATCCCCATAGGATCTTCCTTCTACACGCCATTCTTTCGTCAGAATGTACTTTACATATACTTTTTTTCCATACTAGTATATATGATGTATCAACTATCCACCCTTCCTCTTATGCAAAACACACTTAAATCATTGCAAGGCAAACGCCTGCACACTCTTTAAAGCCTTCAAAACCTTTAAAACAAACGCTAACAATGTAAACAATTGAGAGCATACTTTGTGCACTACATCCTCATTGATCTTGTCGCACCTAATGGCCACATGTGCATCACTTGTGCACCCCTTGACGACTTGTGCACCAAATCAAGTTCTTTCTCTCTCTCTCTCTCTCTCTCTCTCTCTCTCTCTCTCTCTATATATATATATATATATATATATATATATATATATATATATATATATACACACACACATAGATATAGATAGATACACACACACACACACACACATATATATATATATATATATATATATATATATATATATATATATATATATATATATATATATATATATATATATATACACACACACATAGATATAGATAGATACACACACACACACACATATATATATATATATATATATATCCATCCCAACACTTTCTAACTTCAAATTCACACATATGCATCAATCAAAAATAGATTTTTATATCATATGAAGTGCATGCCAAAGCACCAAACATTTTAAACTATTTATTAGTATTTTTTTAAAAAACCATTGAGCCAACCTTTGAAAAAGCCTTCATACTATATTTTTTGAGAAAGATATACTAAAGAAAAAGTGAAATCTCTCTCTATATATTTTGTACATGATTCTCATTTTTAGCCCCTAAATGTGTCCTCATGCGCCCACATGTTTCTTTCGTGTCGTTTACAACGGTGCACATCTTATAAAACTCCATTGGAATGGAAGACTAAGCTCCCTAGAAAACATGTAAGATGAATTTCTCTTCTTTCAAGCCTCTTGCATGTGCTTTAGTAGTATATCTCGACCTCTGCTTTTCCTTCACTCTTTATTCTCCATATCTTCAAGTATCTCATGTGGGAGTCTTTCTTGTAAATATTGAAATAATATAGAGAAGTTGTCATTCAAGTATCTCTTATGAAAGTCTCTCTTGTGGGGTGTTGAAATAGCGTATAATAGTCTCTCTTTTTTTTTTTTTACTTTTTATCTTTTTTGCAAGTGTGGAGAGGATTGGTTGGAAGTGTCTTGTTTGTGACAAGGCATATTATCCATTTTTTTAACATATAGTCATAAATCCTTTGCTAAATGTGACCATTTTTATTTTACATTAATTTAGGAGTGGAAGAGAAGACATGTCCTTGCATGGGAAAATGTTTGTGTTATTGGCCTTCAATATGGTTGATCCTACTTTGGATTGACATTTTGAGTGTCATATGGTCCAAGGGCTATGCCACACATGTGAATGCTTTTGGATTGATTTGTTTAATTTCTTTTTTTGAGAGTACAATGAATTGGAAAGACACACACACCCGACCTTGTAAGGTAGAGGCACCCACCTTGGGGAACTTTGAGGCATCCAGCCCTAGGCCGGACTTGAACCCTGGCCATCTGCCTAGGAGTACAAGGCAAATCTGCTAAACCATGCCAGTTGGATCAATTTTTTAAGTGTCATATGGTCCAAGGATAATGCCACACGTGTGAGTGCTTTTGGATTGACATTCTGAATCTGATACAGTCCAAAAATCATGCTACACATGCTAATGCTTTTGGTCCATGGACTAAATTCTTGAATGAGGGTGGATAATAATGCATACATACATACATAGACACTTCTACATCCATACATGTATTCATGCAAACATATGTCCTTGCATACATACATCTATGGTTGGGTTCACCCTGAGTGGTAGCACACTCTGTGCTGCCACATGGGTAGATTTCATTGGATGTTAAAAACCTCTCAATGTCTTTGTTCCACCATGTTTTGAGATGACCTACCCCCTCAGAACAAAAACGTGCTGGCTTGATAATTGACTTTGATTTGAATTTTGAATTTTCCAACTAATAAACACAATGCTTGAGCTTACTTTTTAGGAAGAGCTTCTGTCTTGTGTGAACTCAAGGGAATCTAACTGAGGGCGAGTAAAAAAATATTTACTGCCCTTTTTGAACTCACCCTATGTATACATGTGTACTTGCTCACTTGCTTATATACACAGCTTATATGTACACCTTATATACACACCTTATATGTACACCTTATATACACACCTTATATGTACACGCATGTATTGATTCCTACACATAAGTGCATGCACATATACACAAGCATCCACATACATACATATAACATACACTAATCACACTTTAATACAATTCTAAATGAGTACACCAGCACGCAAATCATGAGATAATAAAACTTTAAATTCATTTAAAAGAACATTGACCTAGTGGCATTCTTGGATCGTTATAAAGCAACTCTTGTATTCCCCTCCTCCCATATCCTGTTGGAGACTGCTAAATCTCCAAAGACTTGATCTATACTGATTTAAGAACACCTCTATATCAATCATATACCAAACTTCACACAAATATTACCTTGATCTACAAAATCATTCATAATCACTTCTCTGAGCGAAATTTCTTCTTCTTCAAGAAGTTTGCTTTAGAGATTAACTTCATTACCTATACATATCTTCAAATTTCTTCAATTTAATGATATACATACCTCCAAAGCTACTTTTGTGCAATCATATCATCCATTAGATCTTCAAAGAAATCATTAAAACTCTGATTTGATCATTAAGATCAAAGATATGTCAGAAACTATCCTCCTGAACAAGCGACTTTGACATAGTCAACTTCTAAGGTTGATTTCTCACAGCACAAGTCCCATTTTACTAAATGCTTTTAGCCATAGCTTCCTTATCTTCCAACTTAGATTTTTAATGCTCACTCATCAAAAACTTTGAGATCCAAGCAAAACATTGACACGAAAAAATGCGCGACTCTGAGAGTTCTAATTGTAGACTTTACATATACATGTTCCTATTGATCATACACACAACCTGAAAAGAATTAGACCATGAAACTTTGAACATAGCTTGATTAGCTTCTAGATTAGATGTGTACAAAATATTTCCTAATCCACATGATCAGGCTGAGAGAAATCAGAGAAAGACTCGATGCTAACTTAGAAAGATAACTCTCTACACATCTATCTCATGGACACTTGACTTCTAATGACTCTCACTTTAATTTCTTTACATCTTTGACTTATATACATATGATTCTAGATTCATCCCGCATCTATTACATTCCTCCTTATTATTCTAATGATCATTTATACTCATAGTACAAGAATTTTCATATGTAATGTACATATGTATACAAGCTTTATTAATGAGATCTCTTTACTTCCTTCAATGACTTCTTTGACTTCATTTTGTTTTTTAATTTGCTTCAAGTTCTTCATAATCACCAATTAAGGATTTTTTTGCTCCAACAACTCCCCCACAATCACTAATTGTGATTATACCATTCTTCTTTATTCCTGCCATCTCTTTGAAATTCTATAGCTTAGGTTCATCTAAGCTTTTTGTCAACATATCTGCAACTTGCTCTTTTGTTGGTGTATACAAGACTTCAATCTCTTTGTCAAGTACCTTTTCTCTCAAGAAATGATACTGAATCTCTATATGTTTAGTCCTGGCATGAAAAACAGGATTAGCTGCCAAATATAATGAACTCATGTTATCTCCAAAAATAATTGGAGTACTCTGATTAGTTCCAAAATTCTTCAATAAGGTCTTCAACCATATCACTTCTTCCGCAGCCTCTACCATTCCTTTATACTCAGCTTCTGTGGATGACAAAGTAACTGTATGTTGCTTCTTTGAGCACCAAGAGACTAACTTATCTCCAATGTAACAAAGATAACCATGAGTAGACCTTCTGTCATCTGAATTTCCTGCCCAATCTGCATCACTAAACACTTTGATTCTTGTGTCAGAAGTAAAACCATAATACAAACCTTCTCTTAGATTTCCCTTGACATATTTGTTTACCCTTTGAGCTGCAATCCAATGAGTTTTCTTTGGACAATGCATAAATTGTGATAAGACACCAACTGCATATGATAGGTCTAGTCTTGTCAAATTAGCATAGATCAAACTACCTACCAAACTCTGATATTTCTTCATGTCATTAAATTATTATCCTCCATACCTACTCAACTTATGATTTACCTCCAATGGTGTGGTTGAAGGCTTGCAATCTTCCATGTTGAACTTGACCAAGAGATTCTTCAAGTATCTCTCTTGTATAACATATACTCCATGTTGAGTATACACAATCTGCATTCCTAAGAAATAAGACAGGTTTCCCAAATCACTTATCGTAAACTCCTTCTCTATTTGTTTCTTAAGCTCCTTGATTCCTTGAGCATCTAGACCTGTGACAATAATATCATCAACATAAATACACATATATATGAACCCATCTTCACTTTCCTTCACTAGCAAGCTACTATTTGCTTTTGAAGCTTGATATCCACATTCATTCAAGAACTTAACAAGCCTATAATTCCATGCTCTTGGGGCCTGCTTCAAACCATACAAAGCTCTCTTGAGCTTACATACATAATCTAATCCAATTGAATCCATGAAACCCTCTGGTTGCTCCATGTACACTTCATGTGCAATATATCCATTCAGAAATGCATTTTTCACATCTAATTGTGACAACTTCCATCCTTTACAAGCAGCAATAGCAATTAGAGTTCTAATTGTAGACATCTTAGCAACTGGACTAAAGGTTTCATCATAGTCTACCCCATAAGTTTGGGCATAACCTTTAACCACAAGTCTAGCTTTGTATCTAGACACCTCACCACTTGCAAACCTCTTTGTCTTATACACCCACTTACATCCAATTACCTTCTGGTTCTTTGGTCTTGGCACCAATTCCCATGTCTCATTCTCAAGTAGAGCATCATGCTCTTCTTGCATTGCCTTCTCCCAATTGTTTTTACCTATATGTGGTTGGATCTTCTTCTGTCTTCACAATATAAGCATAATCTTTTGTTGTTAAGAAAGATGTATCATAGCTATACCTGATAGGTTCTTTTCTTTCTCTCAAAGATCTTCTAACCTCTGCACTTCTTGAAGTCTCAGCCACATTTGATTCTGGATCAAATCTTGGCCTATCTTCATCATTGCCCTGCAATTTACTTTTACAATCAACATCATCAATATCTTCTTCATACACCTTTACTTTTGTCTTTCCTTTCCTTTGTATTTCTTCAATATCTGCATAATCATTTGCTTACCATGTATACCATGTGCTTTGCTCATCAAATGTAACATCTTTTGTAACAAGAAATTGCTTTGTAGATGGTCTCCACAATATGTAACCCATCTGTCTATCATCATACCCAATAAACACATACTTCTCTGCTTTGGGTTCTAGCTTATGTCTTAATTGCGAAGGAACATAAGCATATGCTAAACATCCAAATACCTTACAATGATCAAGAGTAGGTTTCTTACCCCACCATGCTTCATAAGGTGTTCTACCATCCAAAGCTTTGCAGGGTAACCTATTCACAAGGTATGTTGCAGTGTTGATAGCTTCTGCCCATAAGTAGTTTGGGCAATTCTTCTCTTTCATCATTGATCTTGCAAACTCTACAAGAGTTCTATTCTTCTTTCTGCAACTCCATTTTGTTGAGGGGAGTACCTGCAAGTTACTTCTCTTTTTATACCTGCATTCCACAAATAATCATCAAACTCTTTAGAAAAATACTCTCCCCCTCCATCTGATCTCAACCTCTTGAGCTTTTGTCCTGTAATCCTTTCTGCATAAGCATGATAATGTTTGAATGTCATGAACACTTCAGACTTATCCTTGATTACATAAAGTGTAATCCATCTTGTTGCATCATCAACAAACAATACATAATATCTGGATCCATTTATGCTATAGTCCCTTGAAGGACCCCACACATCTGTATGAACTAATTCAAGCAAATTTGAATACTTGTATCCTGGTTTATTGTATGAACTTCTGTGAGCTTTACCTGATTGACAAGCTTCACACTTGTATACCATGTGTTGACCTTCAACATTTGGCAACCCAAGCACTACATCATTCTTTGACATTTCTTTTATAGCTCACACATTAAAATGACCTAGCCTTTTATGCCATAGGTCTAACTCAGACATCTTTTGACTTCCATAAGTAAACAATGCATGTCCCACATTACCTTGGACCTTGAGAGTAAAAAGCCTTCCTTCTTTTTGACCTGTAATGATGCTTCTACATCCCTGATTTGGATCTTGCACATAAACACCATTATTTGTGAATCTTACTTCATATCCTTTCTCCACAATTTGTCCTACACTTATCAAGTTTTTAGGAATAGTAGGAACATAAAGTACCTTGCTTAAGAGTGTGCTTCCACTCTTTGTCTCACTGATCCAATGCTTTCCACTTTATGCTTGGTATTATCTCCTTTTTGAATTGTATGTCCACTCACCTTTGCTTCCATATCAGTCGTCAATGATATGTTGCCAGTCAGATGATTGCTACATCCTGAGTCAATATAAAATACCCTTTGATATTCTCCTATTGCTTCATGTGTTGCATTCAAGATGAGAGTCATGTCATCTTTTTTATTTAATGCATAATTATAATAGTTGTTATTGTAGGACTGAGGTTGAAATCTTCTTCCACCTCCTCTAGCATATGAAGTCCTACCACCTCTTCCTCTGAAGTTACCTCTTTGATTTCTGCCTCCTCTACCTCTTTGATTGAAACTCTGATTATGACTTCCACCATTTTGATTGTTATATCAACAATCATTTGCCAAATGATTTGTCTGCCACAAATCCAACAAGCTCTAACACTATCTTTATTCTTACCTCCTCTTCCTTTACCTCTTGAATTCATCTTTCCTCTTGTGAAATTAGCTTGGCTTGAAGATCCTTCATCATCAATTGACTGCTTCCCTTTGCCATTCTTCTTCTTATCCTTGGAGTACATGGCTTGACTTGCACTCCTATCATTATCTCCCTTAATGTCTTGCTCAAAAGTTAGCATGTGTCTTAGCAATGGATTAAGATCAAGAGTAAAGTGATCTAATGATAATTCTATGGACAATATGAAAGGCTTCCATTTCTCATCTCCTCTCAAACCTGTAAGTATTTGTCTTACCAGCTTATCTTCTTCAATATCTTCATCTATTGCTCCCAAGCTATCTGCAATATCCTTCATTCTTGCCACATAATCATAAATTGATTGTGAGCTCTTCTTCTTGAAGGTTGTGAACTCAGCCCATAACAACGACTTCCTTGACTTGGTTATATTTTGAAAATGCTCTTCCAAAGCATTCCACACATCTGTTGCACTTTCTAATCCTCTAATATGAGGTAGAAGATAATAGTTTACAACCATGTAAATGATGCTTCTAGCTTGAGCATCCTTCTTCATCCAGTTCTTCAAATCTGTAAGCTCTTCCCTAGTTGGAACACTAGGATCTTCAAACTCAGGCTTTTCTTCTTCTCCTGTAATGAATGCCATCAAATCTTTGCTCATGAGGTGTGCTTCCATCCTCATGGACCAAGTTGGATAGTTCTCCCTATCTAGCTTATCAATCTGTAGGCTTTCTCCCATCTTTGATCTTTGTCTTCAACAAATTTTAGGATAAATGAATATGCTTTATACCTTTAATGTAAAGCTTCAATCTTTCAGATCCTTTCGAGCTCAATATTCACACTTCTTCATGTTGTCTTCAAGAATTGGATCTTGTCCACCTTCAATTAGAAGAAACTTCAATGTCTGCAACAGTCGAGACTTCCAATGCTCTTTACTTCACTTTATATTGCACCTTAAGCTTTGATACCACTGTTGGAGACCTCTAAATCTCCAAAGCCTTGATCTATACTGATTTAAGAACACCTCTATATCAATCATAGGCCAAACTTTACACAAATATTACCTTGATCCACAAAATCATTCACAATCACTTCTCTGAGTGAAATTTCTTCTTCTTCAAGAAGTCTGCTTCAGAGATTAACTTCATTACCTACACATACCTTCAACTTTCTTCAATTTAATGATATACATACCTCCACGCTACTTTTACACAATCATATCATCCATTAGATCTTCAAAGAAATCATTAAAACTCTGATTTGATCATTAAGATCAAAGATATGTCAGAAACTGTCCTCCTGAACAAGCGACTTTGACAGAGTCAATTTCTAAGGTTGATTTCTCACAGCACAAGTCCTGTTTTGCTAAATGCTTTTAGCCATAGCTTCCTTATCTTCCAACTTAGATTTTGAATGTTCGCTGATAAAAAACTTTACACTGTGCACTGAGATCCAAGCAAAACATTGACACAAAAAAATGCTTGACTCTGAGAGTTCTAATTGTAGACTTTACATATACATGTTCCTATTGATCATACACACAACCTGAAAATAATTAGACCATGAAACTTTGAACATAGCTTGATTAGCTTCTAGATTATATGTGTACAAAATATTTCCTAATCCACATGATCAGGCTGAGAGAAATCAGAGAAAGACTCGATGCTAACTCAGAAAGATAACTCTCTACACATCTATCTCATGGACACTTGACTTCTAATGACTCTCACTTTAATTTCTTTACATCATTGACCTGTATACATATTATTATAGACTCATCCCGCGTCTATTACATTACTTCTTATTATTCTAATAATCATTTATACTCATAGTACAAGAATTTTCATATGTAATGTACATATGTATACAAGCTTTATTACTGAGATCTCTTTACTTCCTTCAATGACTTCTTTGACTTCATTTTGTTTTCTAACTTGCTTCAAGTTCTTCATAATCACCAATTAGGGATTGTTTTGCTCCAACATATCCGACCTTGCCACAAGGATTTCATACCATCTCCAAACTCTCAAAATTGTGCTTTTTGAAGCTAGTAGTTGATGGGGATGTCCTACCTCTCCTTTTGCACACGTAAAAGAAGGGCCCTCATTCCAATAGAGAAAATGACTATGAGAGCGAGAAATTCATTAAAAAAAAAAGGTGTAGAGTTCTTATGACTAATGTTACACACAAGTTTCAACATATTCTATTCATATACAAACTCTCCTCAGAATGCCCCAATAGGATGGGAGTTTTACAAGGTTTGGTTTTTCTACCTAACCTAGTTATATATGAAATGGGATGAATTCTTGAAGCCATGTGTTTGAAAGCTTATCCCATATCATCACATCCCATAATCCTATGGCCTCCCCCAGAAGGAATCACTACTTCATGTTCTTTGTTTAGACAATGTAGAAAATCTTTCCACTTATCTCTACACTATGCATTTGATGGAGGGAATGGAAGTAAAGTTGTCATGATAGTTCTCAAGGCTCTATATTAGAAACCAAGGCTTCAAATTCTTAAAGTTTTTGCATTTGCCACATTTTTTCAAGTCCTCGAATCTCTTGAAAAATGATTAGATGGATTACTATGGAGTTTTTTTTTAACATACAATGAATTGGAAAGACACACACATCCGATCTCGTAAGGTACAGGCACCCATCTTATATATCTCATGGATATGTCTAGCCAGGAATCGAGCTTGGAACTTCCTCCAACAAAGTTCAGAGTGTCAACCATTAGGCTACACTTGCTAGCCTCGTATGGAGTTTTTACCCTATCCAAATAAAGAAAAACTAAAATGAGATGGAAAAATGCTCCATAGAAGTAATCCAATGCTTACATGCTATAGATTTACATGCCATAGATTCATAGTTGCTTTGGAACTTCCATTGTTCTTTCATAATGGGCATACAACTGGGTTTTAATATTGATTTATGGAAGCCCCATTGCTATTCAGAACTCTTCCATGCATTATCTTCCATGCAACACCTCCTTTGCTTATACAACAAATATGATATTCCCTAGAACTTGAATCTAATGCTCCACCTAAGCATTCTCCTAATGCAATTCCCATTCTCTATTGAGCTTAGAGTGAATATACACTTCCATATACCGCTCCATGTACTGAATCCTTTCTTACTTATTTTCTTCACTGTATTCACCTCTTTTTGCTGGGATTGGGACCATCTCTATGGTTGAGAAACATAAAAATCCCCATAGATGTATTCACCTCTTTTTGCTGGGATTGGGACCATCTCTATGGTTGAGAAACATAAAAAGCGCCATAGATGTAATGCCCTTTGTTTCTATTATAAGACACATGCTTCTTAATGTCACATAGATCCATGAACATCTATATTTGATACCATTTTTAGGTGTAGAATCCCTCCTGTTTCCTTATGGAGATTGGAGCCTCTCCTCTGTTGCCTTCTCTTAATATGTACAATTTTCCATATATTAACAAAATAGTGGACAACATCTCAATCTTGCCTCCCTCGAAGAAACCATTCTTCTTTTGAGAACACCCAATCTTCATACCAAAGCATCAATTTGGGGCTGATGCTTAGAGGAATCCACTCATTCCTTCATTCCTACATTCCTTTCTTAAGGGATCAACTCATGCAGGGAAGCAAGCTATACTAAATTTCCTCTCTCTATTCACCTTTTGAGGTGGGATTAAGCAAACTCCATGTACCCATCCCCAATCATGGTCCAACATGCTTGTTATTTACATATGAATCCATGAAAATCCAATTGAGTACCATTTTGAGGGTGTAAAACCCATCTCTCTTTCTTTTTCCTATAAACATCACGAAGTACATCCTTCTCATATTATTATATAAGCAATGTGGTAGTAGTTAAGACCTACTCGGATACACTTGTATATTTATGTGCGAAATCAAGACTCTGAGTTTGATGGATGGAGCCCGCCCTCGCGTGTCAACGTCCTGGTGTTTTGTTGGAAGCTCAGGGATGTCATCTCACATTCCCCACAACTATGTACACACCGCGTTCCCTTGCGTAAAATGTATAGAGTTGTGTGCTCCGACTCTCCGAGATGTCGAACACAGACCGGTATAACCTTTAGGAGCTAGCAAATGAGCAGTGTCATCTTTTAGCTGAGAGAGAGAGAGAGAGTTCACGGATCTGACCAAAGTGCACACTATATACATACATATGCACAGCTAAGCAAAAGCGAATCCACATTGTGTTGCAGGCTAGGAAGTCCAATGCGGTTGGGGAGGAGAAGCAGGGCGACACAAGGGTGAGAACAATGCTTATATGCCTAGGTTAGAGAACAGGGGAAGGGGAGAATATAAAGCGACACGACTGCTTACACATCTTCACTTCAGCCCAATACACGCGCACTCACGCACGCACACATACACACACTGACGCACAGAGAGAGAGAGAGAGAGAGAGAGAGAGAGAGAGAGAGAGAGAGAGAGAGAGAGAGAGAGAGAGAGAGAGAGAGAGAGAGATTTGCAGATCCGTCGGATAGACGAGGAATGCGTGTGTTCCTTTGCTAAGTTTTGCGTGACAAATCTAATCAAGGATGCGTTGAGAGAAAAAGGAACTGTTATGCTGCACGCCAGGAGGTGAAGCATTCCTTACCGCCATGAGCACTTCCAGATTCATCAAATGTGTTACGGTGGGCGATGGAGCTGTAGGCAAAACTTGTATGCTCATATCCTACACAAGCAACACCTTTCCTACGGTCAGTTTTCTCCTCCTATGCATCGCTAATGATTCGATGTGTTTAACTTCCACCATATCGTCGGTCGGCTTTAAATGTATAGCACATTTTCAGATTGTTCGCCTTGTGGCTTGGTTCACAGGCTTCAAATTAAAATTTTGTTTCATCCTGCATTCTTACGGATTGTTTTGGATTTCGTGAAGCCGAACTTACTTCACTTCGCGAATCATAGAAATGAATGGCGCAGGAGGCAGATGTCTGGTTTTTATCTTGTTGGTATTGCAGTCATTCCCATGGTAGATACCAAGATGCCATCATGCACTGCTGTAGCGCAATCTGCTTCTACATGTTTCAGTGTGTTCACTGCACATTGCCTTTCCTTTCACTGTGATAACTAGTGCTCATATTGCAGGTTGCTGCCGATGAGTAAGTGGATGCATCCCGTGCCTCTTGAAAATGATCCTGTTGACCATGCTTTCTCTAGCTCATTCAGGAGAATGAACCTTTGCGATCTAATTATATAATATTTTTTCTCAGATTTTTGCTTGTATATCTACACTGTTTTTCTGGAGGTCGTCATCGTTTCACTTAACATTCCCCCAAAGGGGCACCTTTGTATAGCCTTCGACAGTTTTTTTCACAACAAAGGAAGGTTTTTCTCAGGAAGAGCATTTCAAGTAAATTGACCGTGCATAGTTCAGATGAACACCCGTTAAGCACATAGGCAACATTTTTGTGCTCTGTAGAAACATTGCATCTGATTTTTTATCAGGATTTCTATTCCATTCTGGTTGCATTGTCATTGAGTTGCTTGTCTCCTTTGCACAAAGTTTTACTTATTCTAGTTTATGTAATTACATTGGATTTGAAGATTTCACAATATTTCGTCAATCTTTCCTTTGAGGTCTTAGTTTATCAATTTTAAATTATGTATGCTCTTTTCAGGACGTCATTGAAATCAATGTAAGTGTCGATGTGCCACACAAACTGTTGTTTCTGATTATTTATTAGAAAACTTTGGGTTTTTTTCTAAACCAGTACATGGCTTTTACTTGACCACCAATTTTTTAGGCAATTTTCCTCTTAATTCTTGAGTGAACATTGTTGAATATCTCCATATTCCTGGAATACTTATAAAAATAGGATGCTGGTTATCTAAGATTGCAATAACATTCATCGAAATGCTGAGCACCAGTTGAAACAGTTAGTAAATGTATTTATGTTTCCTCAGGTAATATTCTCAGGCTCTGATCATTCATTAAATGCACAACTACTACCCTTGAGCAGAACAACATGCAGACATTCTAATCTTTCTGATCTAGATCTGCTATTATGTGTTTTGCATAGTGTAAGAAAGTCGTGATTTTTTGCTGAAAATAAAAACTTTTTAAAGCTATTGCTTGATACGTCAATAGTAAGGGCATTACATTACTTAACATTGCTATAATCCTTTTTTGGAGATTTTGTCAGTGCAAGGGAAAATTGAATTTGGGACTCGCACATCATGCTAAATGGTTTATTTTTATGGGTGTGATAAAGAATTGTTAAGCGCCATTATCTATTGATGCAGCTTATGTATGGTAGGATTGGTATTCGCCAGACACACAACATTGTGGGGGAAAAAGGCCAAATTTATTTTATCCACATCCTCCTTGTAAGGATAATATATCCACTTGAAGGAGTGAAATCTTGGCTACATAGATATGCTATTATTATGGTTTTTTGAATTAGTCATTTACACTAAAGTAGTTGTTTGGAGAGTATTTGTTGGACATTTTGCCCTTGTAGCCTTATTCGCCTAACATGGATGTACACTTGCTCATAGTTGTTACTAATGGAATTTCGACGGGGGGGAGTATTTATTGGACATTTATCCTTGTAGGCTTGTTTGCTAAACATGGATGTACACTTGCTCATAGTTGTTACTAACGGGATTCTGACTTATGTTGTGTGATGAGTCTGCTAAAATATTTTTGATGTTTATCGGTGCGAACTTTAAAAAAAAAGAAAAAAACATAAATTTAGGGGGAAAAGCATGTATACTTGTAAAACATATTAGAAATAAATGATTCATCCATAAAACATGATTCATGTATAAAATAATGAAGAACAAAAAATAGTAACTTTTATTAGTGACTAGCCATAAAATCCATAGACCTTGCTCATAGTATGTGATGATAGATATATCATATTACAAAATCATCGATCATCATGAGATCCAATCTCCTCATTTCCATGATCAACCTCATCTCCATCATCAATGTCATCATAAAGGATCCTCATCATTATGATCTACAATTTTTTTTTGTGATGATACTAGTAGATGTGAGGACAAATTCCTCACCTTCTGTGTTTTCTTATCACAAAAGAAGTTTGTCATCATGAAGGACGAGAAAATGCATGAGAAAACATGCATACATATCACGACAAAATTCAAGGTTAGGCAAAAGAAAAAGTCATGTTACTAACTCGTTTCTAGCACGTCCGCTATGTGAGCTAGCTAAAGGTTAGCCATGGAGGAATCAGATAAGTTTGGATAACTATGCACTTGCTAAATGTCCTAGATATGCATCTTCAAAGAAAGAACATGGAACATGCCTTTCTTTATTGCTTATATTTGAAGAAGGCTTGGGATGCATTTTTCATATTCATAATATGGAAGGTGAAACCTACTAAATTGAAATGCATGTTTTCGACTTTCAAACTCAAGTCAAAGCTAAATTGTGGGTAGTGCATAAATATGTATTTCATTTGTTAGGATATATGTGAGGATACAAAAGTTAGGGGTTATATCATGGATGCTCCTCCTTCCCTCCTTTGATTTGGGAAGAATGCAAAAGAAAGTTTTAAATAAATATAGACTATAGTATACTTGTAGGTGATAGAAAAACAAAGATGTAGAACTTCCCTCGGCAATTATGCCACACTCCACCTTGAATGTGAGGAGGAAAGAGTATTTGAGAAGGTATTCGCTAATCCCTTGACACACTCCAAAGTTCCTCCTTGGTAACAAGGCAAAAGACAAGCCATATCCACAAACATAAAAGGGTGGACATGAGACTCGTTGCTTAACCATAGAGTCAAACAAGCTCTCTCCCATGCCTTGGGATCTTTAGCCAAGCGGTTGTAAGCTCTCTCAAGGGCATGGTGTCCCATACCACCATACCCACACTTGAGTTCAGACCCACACCCTACAAGTTTGTGAGGGACTCCAACGGCTAAGAGTCTAACTAGCTCATACAAGGAATGAATAATAAATGAGGCCAACAGGTCCTAATTGAGAATTCATTTAAGGAAGCGGTCTAATTCACTATGGGAAGACACTCCACACTAAGCTTAACACTTCTGACTAAATCTTCCCATCCATCCTTAGGGTTTGCGGATGTAACAATATCTTTATTGCAATCAGCTCTGAGAATTTCATCTTGGCTTGGGGCTTATTCCCAATAATCTTTTTTGTTTGATTATTGAAACATTAAAAGACAAATGATGAGGATGGAGCATATACTAGCTTCATCTATTTTTATAGTGCTTGGAAAAGTCTGTATGGCTCTACCTTGTCAAGTTGGCACAAGGACTAAGATCTGTAGTAAGTGGCCTAATTTTTGCTTTATAGTTTGAAGATTTGTTTGATTATTGATGTTGATATTGTTAAAATTTCAATGAGTCTTCATTAGGTCTTTTCTTTGTAGCTCTCTTCAGCAGAGGACATTGCTATTGGAGATTATTTGGCTATTTCTAGTTGAATGTTGTCCTCTTCCTTGATAACCTTGACCTTGGGAATGGTGGGATGCATTTAGTAGACATGCTATGCAACTTTCATGCTTGTGCTTTTTTTGATAATGTTTGAGTTGTTGAAGAGCTCAACGTGAAACAACAAGATAATCACAAGATACTTTAGTAGAATGTGCTGGTTCTAATGTCTCTAGACAAAAGATTTTATTACAATATGTTCCTTTCCAAGAATAACATAATCCTCAAGTTGCATTATGTACAACTCTTGATCCAAATCTTCATGCAAGAATCCTTCTTGTGATATTATTATGAGCCGGACACAACAACTATAGTGAAGAGGGTATGTAGAGTGGTAGAAAGAAAGCATTTCTTGGAAATCAATGCACTCTTTTAGCATGACCTTCAACCACTAACTTCTCTTTGTACTTGCAACTTAGGTTTATGTCAATCGTTTTGATTTTGTATATTCACATGACATGCAAAGCCATTTGACTTCAGTAGCATAACGAATCCCAATTATCTTTAGCATAAGGTGTTTTTATCTTCCTTGTGTAGCTAGCTTCCACTCGTGCTTATAGTGATGACATCTTTTCTTTGTAAAAGTAAGAGGCTCTCCCTCATCAGTCAACATGATGTGCTATAAAGAGGGATAATGTCGATGGGTGTGTTTCTAGCCCTTGGAGATCTATTTAATGATCACATGATGAAACATGGATCTATCTAAGGAATCATGTTGTCCTCATCATCATCATCACGTTCAAGGCTGCCATCTTGTCATGATTCACAACCATTTTTTGATCACAATTGCTAGGTTGCATATCATTATCATCTGACATCGACATGCAAAGGCTGTTCATCAGCATTTGGATTAATCATTTTATGCTTATTATCATCTCCATCTGTAAGTGGTGCATCTTTCCTCTTTGAAAAGAAGAAGCTCTCCCTCATTAGTCAACATGATGTAATGTCAAGAGGGATAAAGTCAATGTGTGTCTTTATTTCTTGTAGAGGTTCTTATTCAATGATCCATATTATGAAATGTGGGTTTGTATAAGCATTTGGGAATCAGATCATCATCATCTATAGGTTTGGTGCTGCCTTCTTATCCATCACTTACAACCCCCTTTTGAGCATATCTTCTTGGCTGCATCTAATTATTATCAACATGCAAGGGCTGTTTGACTTTGTTTGGACCAATCATTGGACGCTTATGCTCTTAGTGTTGCATCGTGAAGCTCATTTTCAACACTAATTGGATGGTTATACATCCTAAAATTGAATCTTTTTATGGTCAATGATCATTGTTGTTAGAAGTCAATATCCACGTGTCATATTTACATCTCTATTGAGTGCCCCAATGATAATACCCCAAAATGAGGAGAGGCATCTTGGCATTGAAGAGAGATCTTTGCTTAGACACTAGATGTGATTGTGTATGGTTACAAGATGGTGGGATGCTAGGTAAAGATCTCATGTTTGCTTTGCATGGGCTAGAGAATTGCAACTTGCAACCAATCTTTGGGCATGTAGCTAAGGTTTGGAGCATTGCCTTGGCAAGGGAGTTGTTGGGTTAATGTCCCCCAAAGTAGGTGTTTGTGGATGGAGGCCTCCAAGTTGATGATAGAGGGAATGCTCTTGGAATATTTCCTTCTCAACTATAGTTTCATATAAGTTGGGGGTG
Source organism: Ceratopteris richardii (assembly GCA_020310875.1). Lineage (NCBI taxonomy): Eukaryota > Viridiplantae > Streptophyta > Polypodiopsida > Polypodiales > Pteridaceae > Ceratopteris > Ceratopteris richardii. Next base: position 103,942,521 of record CM035430.1, on the reverse strand, counting down.
GTTGACTAGGATGAAGGATAGTTCGGCCTAATTGTACCATGGCCTATATAAAGCTAGTTGTTCCTTTGTCAACGGAGTGCAAAGAACATTCCTTAGCCATCTGACATCTATTTAGATCACCATAAAAGCTCTCTAAATTGTACTAGGGGATAGTTGCACTAGTGAAAGTACTTTTGATTTTTTAATTTAGTCTTTATTTGGGTCTCATCTTCCTCTTCTTCTTCTTTTTCTTCTTCTTATTCTCTCTCTCTCTCTCTCTCTCTCTCTCTCTCTTCCTCTTGTTTTTCTTATAATCACAACATTCTGCCATCATCACTAAAACAAGTGAAGATACTTTAAAATGCACTTGGAATCAAGCTTATTCCTCAACTCATGCTTGATACAAACAAAAATAATCAAAGTCAAGGATGTGAAGATGATCATGTGAAATGGATTTTCCAAATCACACCTCTTCAGGGGGTGCCAGCTTTGAACATTATGTGAGGGTGGAATGCGAATCTGTAATTAGGTTCTAAAGCTTTTCCACAAAACCTCGATATCCTTCATCTTATCCTCGTACAGAGGGACCAAGGTCTTGTTATATATCTCATGCACGCTATTTGAAGCGGGGTGACTGTTAGGTACCTTTTTTTGCGATGATTATGAAATTGCTTTTTTCGTGCTTGTAAACTTAACCCCATAATCCACATGCATTTCACCTTTTTACTCGTTTGGGTGGTCACAAATACATGCAATTTTTTAAGTGAGACTTTCTCTTTGGTGTTTTTTTTTTTTAACAAATATATTTTCAATTTCTCAGAGACATTTTGTAGAAAAGACACAAAATAAGAGCTACCCTCCATAGATTGGGTGGACCGTGGACTTTTAGTTGATGAGAACTTGACCTCTCCATTTGCCTTGATATAAGTCTTCCATACCCCCTGTTTTGTGAGTGATCCCATATTGTTCTTTCTCCATCTTCAGCAGCTGTGGATATTAAGGCTTGCATCTGGCTATCTTCAAATGGTCTGGTAAACACATTGAACCTTGGACTCTGGAGTGAAGGTCCAGGGTTCAATACCCACATATCGGCCCAACATTTGCCCCTGAAAATGGGGGATAAAGGGGGCTGCTGTGTATGTGAGTTGTTCTTCCAAATTTCAAGCCTAATGAAAGTGTAGGTCGAATATCAAACTCCAAAAAGAAAGAAATTAGATGCATATTTCATTGGGATGTTTTGACAGCTGTATAGTGGCGATTGGTGGCTAAGAACAGGGTGCCACTTTCCTTTTGTTGCATAGGTTCATTGATAGCTTGAGCACAGAGGTTGATCCTATATGGTTACATTGGAGTACCATTTCATACTGTACCTTGAATTGAAGCATCTGTTTGTGGATGGGTACAACAAAGACTCTTTATCTTCATGTTTGTATATCTATGCTTTTCTTGTTAGGCTTCCCCCCCTTTCCTGGTTATGTTCTTGTGTTTGTATATCTTTGTTTGTATAACAAAGACTCTTTACAAAAAAGACTCTTTATCTTCATGTTTGTATATCTATGCTTTTCTTGTTAGGCTTACCCCCTTTCCTGGTTATGTTCTTGTGTTTAGGAAGCAGGGTAGGGATTAGCACATGGACAGGCTATAGTGACAGCGCAGGGCAAGAGGATAGAAGGGGCAAGTGGGACAGAGCTTAGAGAGCTAGTAGGAGCAGATAATGGATAGAGGCTAGCAGAGAATTGTTTTGGAATAAGAAAAGCCAAAACAAATTCATTTTTTTTTTCTTTTCAAGTAAAACAAACTGAAACACCTCGGAAAAATGAATAAAAATTTGAGTTTTTAAATAATCATAAGGATACTATATTCAGCTGTCTGTTGTTTGATGTGTCTATATTATAACCTCTGAACGAACTCCTTGCAAACTACTTGTTCATTTAGCTTCTAAATGAAGAAGTCAGCCTGAAACTTGTGAAAATTACCCTGGAGGTGCTTAGTAGACCATCTGTAGACATCCAGAAAATAACTCAATTCTTTGTACATAAGACACAAATCCCACAACACCAGCACCCCCTGACCTGCAGCACCTGCCCAGTCTCACACACACATGCACAGACAGAGAGATACCCAGTCTACAGATACCCACCAACTGAAACAGCGTAATAATAGCGACAGAAGAATAGACCAAAAAAAAACAACAATATGCTCCTCTATGTCCCAAACTTTAATCTGACGTCTTTTTTTTCAGGCTGTATGAATATATCTATGTTCTGAAATTCCGTTTCTTTGTTGCTTTGTATTTTCAAAGGATGTTTGGGGCCCTCTGTGTTTGAATGGTCTTAGTGGACAAAAATCTATTTTGAAATTCATCAGAATGTTCATTTATATATTTTTGCCATGCTATTTCTTTGGTGGTCATCTCTGCTAATCCCTTCCTTTTCCATTTTGAATTGGAATATTCAAATTCAAGGTGTAAGCTCCAGGGTCTTCTCCTTCTATAGAAGAAAAGTGTACCCATCCTTCTATTCAATGCATTCTAAGCCTCAAGCTCCTAGTCTCTAAGCATCTCAGATCTCTCAAGCCTCTAATTTCCAATTTTCCATTTTCCTTTAACTGCCATTTTTTCCCACATGCTTTCCTCCTTTCTCTTACCTTCCATCCTCTTCCTCCTGTATTCATCCTATGTGAACCACTTAAATGTACATTCACACGTCAGTATCACACAGTCATGTTTGTTACATCTTCTACATGTAAATTTCTCCTGAAGTAATCGCATTTGTTATTTATTGCACCTATTTATCCTGAATATTTGTTCACGAGTTGTTCTATGTAGTAATTCTGTTGTGCTTTCACCAATTAATGCTTTTGCTCATAAATTTCAGGATTATGTGCCTACTGTCTTTGATAACTTCAGTGCTAATGTAGTTGTAGATGGTAACACAGTCAATCTTGGGCTCTGGGATACTGCAGGTAATCTTTATAACTGAACTTTTGAATGAACATTGCATTATGGTCGTTTCCTAGGGCATGGGTGATTTGTTTATGGCTTTCATATCTCAGGTCAAGAGGACTATAACAGGTTACGACCACTCAGTTACAGGGGTGCAGATGTTTTCCTTCTTGCTTTCTCATTGATTAGCAAGGCTAGCTATGAAAACATTGCAAAAAAGGTGCACTATTTCTGTATCATTGATACTTTGTGGAATTGACCATTCTTCTAGCATGGTCACTTGTTGCAATGATGAATGCTTTTTATTTTTTCTTGTTGATTATTTCGACCAGGAAAAAATATGTTGCATATCTAGAGTATGTCCAAATTTGTCATTCTAAACTGTTTTCTATGCATGGTTTTTTTGTTAAGCGTGTCGTTTGGTAAAATGCAGTGGATACCTGAGTTACGGCATTATGCACCTGGTGTGCCAATAATTCTTGTGGGCACAAAACTTGGTAACCTTTATGATAATTGAAGTCCTTTGTTTCGTACTTTCTTTGATCATGTGGTATGTTGTTTAATGTTAGTCTTTCATGGTAGACCTTCGAGATGATAAGCAATTTTTCCAAGATCACCCTGGTGCCACTTCCATAACTACAGCTCAAGTAATGTTATTTCTTTATTCCTTTTTCACTGAGCATATTCTATAGAATTTTAAATCTACGATCCAATTGCTTTCCATGCTTTGAGGAAATGCTTGGATTGTCATGTTAATGTGTAGGACACACCTATACACAGTTCACAGAGATTGCTATTTAATAAAAGTTCTGATTGTTAATTGTACTTTCTGTTAAAAAAAAATTGAAAGGAAGAACCGGTCCTGGTGTTGATGATGTCCTTCTATTAGACGTAGTGATCAGAAATGGTGTTTTTGGCCTGTGGAAAGTGTCTGGGAAATTCCAGGAATGGGATTATTATCCATGCAAGAAAAACTTTATTTTTTTTATGACTGACAATTGACCCTTTCGGCTTTGGTATTGCTATTATCATCCCCTCTTTATTTCCACATATTTTACACATATTCCTCATTTTGGCTTCATTCATCATTGTTACGGTGTGAATATTCGCCGTTGAGTTGCACCATTTGTCTTGAAGTTGTTAAATTGATTCATATACTTGTCCTTGG
>CM035430.1:103913430-103930930 GCA_020310875.1 Ceratopteris richardii | reverse complement strand
AATCAAATTTTGTCATTCTATTATGTCTGTTCCATATTGACGCTATCTAGGAATTTGATTGGGGCTATTTTGTAAGAAATGTGCATCTTTTCACTGACACACTGTCACTCAAAAGAGCATGGAAGTGGGTTGATTGTTATCAAGGATGAGGTGCTGTTGGTGTGCTTCAATCAGAAGGAACAGGGATTTGAATAATGTTAGTAGTTAAAACAACGAGTACAGGTGACAGTTGGCAATGGTCTATGTTACATGAGATTCAAGCTTTGATTGTGTCCTGAGAATATCTATTAGGCAGAGTTATTTCTGATCAGTCTGCAGGAGTAATTTTTTGATGGATGGTATGTTTGCGTTAACAGAAATAGAAAGGTCAAGATACTAAGAGAATGTAAAACACTAGGGATATAGACTAAACTAAGAAGCATCACTGAAGCAAACGCAATTCATTGGCCGGGAAAAGATTCACCTGACCTCAGCCCACTAACTGAATGGGTGAAACCTATGGGCTTACTCAAGGTGTTCATCCAAGTGTGATGGCTAAGATGTGTGATATTGTTTTACAATTTAGGCTACCACAGTATCAAAAGGCTTCCAAAGTGCTTTGTGCTATGGTTTGGCAGTATGGTATGAACTGATGGAGTGTTAAATTCCCAGTTTGATACTCCATCATTGGCAAAATTTGGGAGCTGCCTTGGGTATTATGCTGTCTTCTATGATGTGCATGAGTTTTCTTTCTTTTTGATATCTGAGCATGCCAATCAGATATCAAAATTTCAAGAACGGATGCTTGCACATGATCTAAATGTTCAAATGATAGATATATAGATTGATAGACAGACAGATAATGTGGCCAAGTATACTGGTTCCTGCACGAATATATTTTTAAATTTAGAGTATCTTGTTTATATGTGAGCCACTTCAGTTTCAGGAATCCTTAGGTCACTGATGCAAGGTAAACTTAAGCGTCTGTTTGTGTACTCCTGTTGTTATTTCTTTGGATATTTCAAACAGATACCCTAGAAAGAAATATTTGCAATTACAAAGGGTGCTCACTAACATAATCAAGTTTGTTTGAATTAGTAAACATCAACGCATTGAATGCTCAAAGAAATAAAGGATCCTGGGGTGAGTTTTCTTCAAGAACTTGACCATAATCTGAAATACATCACATGTAAAGCAAGATGTGCTTTTTAATATTAGAACAGCAAATTCATCTATTATTTACAGTCTGAATAGAAGGTTTTATCATTTTTGTTTTCAGTAATAATTAATTGTTTTTTTGGGAGGATGAAGATTGACACTAGTAGCCAAGGTATAACAAGATGTCAAGTTCTTATGCTAGTGAGCTTCCAAGAGCCATTTGTCATTTATAGATCATGCTGGTGACATCTTTACCAAGGTATCTTGAATGAAGATTCTTGAACTTGTAGGATTCTAAAGATGAATGAAAATGACCACTGGAAAACATGAGAAAAGAGAATCATGTGTTAATATTTGACATTCTTAAATGGAATCCCATCCCTTTTACTCCTATCATCATTTGAAACTACATTAGTTTCTCTTCGCAAAAAATGTATAGATGTCTATCATGCTTGTTTCTCCTACTAGATGGTGGACTGTTGTCAAGTCTGGACTGTGAGTGAGCGTAGCTTGATGTGTTTATCCTTGCATGGGATGTGGACTTGTGTTAATTCTTTAATATGTGATATGTTGTGAAATACGACTGTTTGCACATATTTCTTTCTATGGATTTGTGAATGATTTACAAGTACATGTCTATATTCATGTGACTGTTCTGCTAACAGGTTGTTCAGGTACAACTCATTTCTCGCTACTGGGCTTCATGGGGAGTGGATTCTTCTATTTTCACGTTGTAGTTCAAGTTTGTCAGTCAAATTTAGGTGTAGCGAGAGCATAATAATCATTTAAGGTAGCAATTTCTTATCCTCTGAAATTGTATTCAATGACAGAACAGAAGTGGCTAAAATTAAACAGTGCTGTCTTCCTTTAGTGAATGTTTTTTCTGGGTCATTTTGCCATCCTACATATGAGTTTAGTTCTAATAAGTAGACTGAATTGCTTCAAAGAAAATTTTTTATCCGGTGAGGTTTTAACCATGATATTTACATTGTTTTCATTGTCACATCTAATAATGGGGCAGGTAGATTGTTAGAATTGATGATATCCCGTGTCACTCTTGTTGGACAACAAATCATTGGCATCACATATTATATAATATCATTGCAAGCCATGCAAAATGAGTTTAGTTTACCCTATAGATTGCAGTCTTCAGCCCACAACCAGATCGCCACAACATTGCGACTGGTCTATATACGCATTTCGCAATCCTACCGGCCTCATTCTCAGTGGACATGAAATTCACTATGTTAATGTTTCTAGAAACACAACTTCTCCTGTGGAGTTATTATAGCTGTATGATTTACCACCTCATCATGATCAAATCCATACGTCTGTGTACATCAAATTTTCCTTTCTTAATTTAACCTTATGTATTGCCTCAGATTTCAATTTTTTTTTTAATATGGTAAGAATGTTTAAACGATCAATCCTGCACTCTCCCCGGATATAGAGTATGTTAAGTTCATCATTCACACGCCTGTTGTTAATGTTAATGTTTCTAGAAACGCAACTTCTCCTGTGGAGTTATTATAGCTGTATGATTTACCACCTCATCATGATCAAATCCATACGTCTGTGTACATCAAATTTTCCTTTCTTAATTTAACCTTATGTATTGCCTCAGATTTCAATTTTTTTTTTAATATGGTAAGAATGTTTAAACGATCAATCCTGCACTCTCCCCGGATATAGAGTATGTTAAGTTCATCATTCACACGCCTGTTGTTTTGCATGACCTAATGAGGATTTCAAATTAAGAGCTTTTGTGTCTCTTTACTGTTTTCATGGTGCAACACGTAAGCCAGCCAAATAACAGCCACAATATTTTTTGAATAAGAATTATTTCAGGTTCTAGATTTTTGTGGCCTTTGATGGAACATAATTGTGGGACAGATATTCTTTTCTTACATTAGGTGTACGCAAAAGATTGGCAAGTATTTCTTTCTTCATGACTTGTAGTAAAGTAGTCTTGCAGTTTTTCTTCTCCCCTTTCTTCTTAATCCTTTGGATTGACTTGTGTGACTCAAATTGGCATGCGAACCTGCATCTTTGGTTTCAGACCAAAGTTGTTACTCGCTCTGGCCCATCATGCCCTTCTTCTTTTGGGAATTGACATTATTTTGCACACGCTGTACCATCAAGTCCCACATCGGGGACCCTATTTCTTGATGTAAACAAGGTAATAAAACAAGTGCTTTCATTTTCTTCACAAAATTATTTAATAATGATACATTTCTGTTTGTGGATGGACCGTATACTTAGATCATTCAGTACTTGCAAGAAAATGATTGACATTACTTTTCATGAGAAACAATCAAAATCTCCTGTACATTTTAGGCATGTTAGGTGTATTGCTATGATCCTTGGTACAATGATAATGTGCAATAACCACATGATTCTTACAAATGCTTTCGTTTTCCACTCAACAAAGGATTGTTTTGATGTCATTTCATCAATCGAGCTTAGTGGCAAATGTATGACCACCAAGTTAGCACAACACTTTCTCAACCCACATAATCTAAATGGTACATTGCATGTTGCAGTTCAAGGGAGTGAGAATGCACACAAACAACATGAAGAAGAAGAAGTGGCAGCTTGGGAGCGCAAGTGAACAACATATTACTAAGTGTGGAAACAAAGATAAGTAGCATGCTAGGGTTATGGACCTTTATACAGTATGGAGAGGGAAAACCTTTTTAAGAGGCTAAAAAATGCCCCAACAATCTAAGTGTGTTTGCACATCTCAGTGAAATAGAATCACAGACCTCTCTTGAGAGTGATGTAGTGGACTAAGGGCTAGCGCTGAATAAAAAAGTGCTAGGTAGTGTGGAGTAAGATTAATACACAAAAGGGGAGTAGGTCCAAATCTTTGTAAAGCTTTTGTAAAATGGGTTGCAAGGTTATTATGTGTGGCACATGACCTAGATTGATCTCACTTCTAGAGAGAGAATGATATAATGATTGTAGGAGCATAATGATTGTCTTTCCTAAACATAATGATAGTGCACCTCAATGTGCTTTGTATGAGCATGCATTTGAGCTGCATGCAAATATGCGCTTTGATTGTTAGTAAAGATGGTGGTCATAAAACTTTGACTAACACTCAAATCAACCATAAGGCATTTGATCCATACACACATACACACGTTCAAATGCACATGCACACACACACACACACACATAGACAAACACAACTATGAAAGCTTCCCTATACTCAGTGTCACAACTAGAAGTGGCTATAGTGAGCTACTTGTTAATCAAGATATGCATGAGTTACCAAACATGAAGCCAAAACGATTTGTGGACACATGAGTGTCATAATATCATATCGAATCAAAATCTTGCTAACCAAAATATGTTTAGCTTGCAAGTGCCACAAATTATAGTCTTTGCTTTTAGAATTGTACTTAACCTAGTCACATTTCACAACCTAACCATTCAATTTCATACATCTTTCTTGGAGTAATAGTGAATATCGAAGACAACAAAAAACACACAAATTAACAATGAACGGCTTCCAACCACAGCAAGCCTTATAGGAGTGATCGATTCCAATTATTTAGTGGAATACCTGTTATGTACATATACAATACACATCATAATCTTAAAGTAGAAACTATGAGGTAATGCCTCATTCTCAACCATACATCTTGCAATTCCCATGAGAGAGATATTTTTCCTCTTAGCAACACCATTATGTTACCATGTATTCTTCATTCTACATTGGTGTTTTATGTTATAGCCAACCAAAATGCATAAAAGCTAGAATAAGTGTACTCTTCTCTTTATAAGAATGGAGAGTGCCCATTTTACATGCCATCATATTTTGAACTATAACTAGGAAATGTTCAAATATCATAAACATTTTAGAACATAACCTAAGTGGGTAAATAGAATACTACATCTTGGATAATCACATACATGCTTAAAAGAAGCCTCAAGTTTAGGAAAATATCACACCATATCAGAATTTTCTAAGCATAAGGAACTATCAAAGTTTAAATGCATTCTAAAGTTTTTCATATGAGATACCCTACACATTATGAACTACACATCCATAATCATTCACATATTCAATAACTTTTGAGCTTATACAACCCATTACTAGCATACCACGTAGAATAATTTGATGAGCATTAGAGGGATCATAAAGTATACACCTATCATCAATAAAATTTTATTTCAAGTCAATCTTGGCTATTCATCCCACTAAAAAAAGATTCTTCTAGATCCATAGCACATATGAAGCATCTGGAACTTTGAATAGAGTTCAATTAACAATACTAAATACAATACTTTTAACTTGCATTAATACGATAAGGGAATTATTCAATCAATGTGCCAAACATCTTAATTCAAAATCCATATATGATGATCATGAGTTGATGTATCATAACAAGATTGTGTTGTATTCTTTACCATGCACAATTTTATCAATCTCAATTTTGGAAGCAAAGGCATTTGAAATAACCATTTGAGCCTCTTTCTTTTTGGCCTTCTTACAATTGAGTTTAGGAGAATTCTTTATAACATGATCATTGTCCTACAATACATGCAAAATTGGTTTTGAGTACATGATTTCTTCTCGTTTATGTATCATTTTTATTATTTGGCAATTATAGATCTCTACTTAGTAGAGAAAAAGCTAGCTTTACCATTTTCCTTTAATCTAGCACAACATGTTAATCTACAACACACACGACGCACCTTTTTTTTACCTAAATTGATCCTCCTACAATGAAACAAAAACTAACTCTCCAAATTTTAAGGCATCTAGATTTCCCCTAATTATCAATCTAGGAGATTACATAAAGCTACCATAAGAATTAGATAACACAATAAGGAAACATTGCATAAGTAAAAAAGAATTCATATGATGTAATCAAATCAACCCATAAAAAATGTTTGATCTTTGGAAGAAAACCACCCATAAAATCACATTCACTCATTTCCTAACTCACATGTTTTCTTTCAATCCAAGAAACACAATTCTCATTTCTTGCTTGGTATAAAGTGGTAAAAACATCTCAATCATCTTCAATATTTTTTAATGGACATGGTTATGGGATAATTGCAAGTTTGATAGAAAAAGTAATGAAGGCATGTGTTGCTGCATCTTTATCATCATATAGAAGTTGTTTTCTAGTCTTGAGAGTGCTATTTTTGACATAGTAAAAAAATGAGCTACAAGAGGATTAGAAATAAGAACCAGTCGAGAACTTGAACTTGCACATCGTCAACACCACTTGCACCATTTACATTTGAAGTACTTGTAGCCCCAATAAGATGTGTTTCAACACCCTAAATAATATTTCATGACTTGTAACCAATACATGGGCCATCATGTATGCCCACATAAAGTAGTTGGAAACCATCAAATTATTCTCAATCCTCCAACATGCAAAATATAGAATTGCTTTTATCCATGGCCAATGATTGTGTTGATGTAAACTCCAATCATTCCTTGAAAAAATGATTATAGTAGAATTTAGCCCAAATTAAGATTTCAACAATAACTTGCTCTTCAAACCAAATTAAAATATTAATCAATCTGAAAATGTTTACAAAATTTCTCCACAATCTAAAAAAGTCAGCAAAGTTGGGAGTTAATGCACCTCATAAAGCAATGAACTTGCTTGATAGAATTTTTGGATTTCAAGGGCTTTGGAATGTACACATATAGGAAGCACAATAAGCACCTTGGAAACACACCATAAAAATGGATGTACAAAGTTAAGTATCCCAATAGGTTTGTGGGTGTAAATAAAAGCCAAAAAAAGACATCTTGAAAAGGAAAGCTAGTGACCAATAATCCTATTGTGTTTACACAAATGAATACCAAATATGCTAACATTACATCTATCTAATAAAGTGTTGAGTATAATGTGTACAGTGGTATGTAACACATCTAGCATAAACTAATAATCTAGATAGATGCATGGATAGAAAGATATGTGGGTGGATGGAGAAAGAGAATCGAGTGGCATGAAATGGGATTTGTTTTATATGTAGGTGGATGGGTGGGGAAAGGAGATTGAGTGGTTGGTGTGGGATAGATTGAATCGGTAGGTGGGTAGGCAAATAAGGAGAGCAGTTGAGGATCAAGAGAGGTAAGATGGTTAGGTAAGGTGGATTGATGTGAAACATGGGTCATTAAGTATGATGAAGTAATGGATTTGATGGATTACTATGTGAGATAAGTAGTTAATTGGAATAGAAACGATAGAGGATATGTAGCTAAGTGATAGGTAAGGTGAATTGATAGAATCTTAAAAGCATATTTCTATAAAACTCCTTCCAATGTTCTTGATCGTTGTGTATCTTCTCGAATCTTTTCTTTCACAATATATCTTTGGGTTTGAAGTGTGTGCCTGTGGAGCTTGGGGCCTTAGGGATTTCTCTTCTTTATTATTGATTTTACATACATGCCACTTTTAATTATGAGAGGTTGGTCTTTTCTTTTTCTTTTTGTTGTCTTCTTCTCTTCTTCTTTTTATTGAACTTTGCTTAATGATAAACAATTTCCATTATTATGGGAACAAATGTTTCAACCTCCATAGGTCCCTCTTCTTGAACTCTATTGTCCTTGACAGGTCGACTTTGACGGAGCACATAAGAATTGTAAATCAATAATTCTTCGTTATGGTTTATGACTGTTACATGCTTCATCAAAAATTCCTATCACTGCTCAAATTTTATTGCATTGTATGGGAATTGTCTATTATATGAGTAAAAATTGTAGGTCATATGCTAGGAGGTGCGAATTTAAATTGGAAGTCACCTTTAAAAATAGTTTTGGATCTTGGTCAAAGAATCCTGTAAAAATACTTCTTCAGATGTATATAAGTATGGAATCATAAAAAATATGGAATAGTATGCCATAGATTAAATAAGAATGGATAAAACCCTTGGTTTATTCAAATGAAATTATAAAAGAGAGATTTCACTTTTACACTCTATCTCTGTAGATGATCTTGGCAGATTGTTTGTTATTGTAATTGTTGTTTATCCTTCATTAAGAATCCATTTCTAGTAATTTTTGTCTTTTTGGAAAGCTCATTAAGTCTATTTTGAGTTGAATAGGATTCAGGACCAGTGCTTGCACAAGTTTAGAGAAATGACCAGAACACTGTCTGTGTAGTTAGCTAATACTCTGTGAAGAGATCGAGTAGTCTGTTTTAATGCAATTGTTTGAGGCACCATCGAGTGTCCGAATGGAGTGATTTTAATCTCACTTGAAATCTCTCTAATTCTAACTTAAGTGTACAAAGTTTCATGCACAATATTTGCATGTACTAAAAGAAACTTAGAAAACAGAGAGCCTCTATCTAAAAAAATAGTATCCTAAGAGGGTTATTTGCTTTTATTGTGCACATAGGAGTGTATTGGTTCATAGCTATAAGTGGAGTATTAAAGATATAAAAAAGGATGTACTAAAGTGAATTAAATACCTCATCAAAGTTTGAAGGAAAGAGGAAAAGAATGTGTAGTTCAATAACAAGGGAAAACAAATAAGTCATCGAATCAAAGATGAAACTTCATCAAGAGGATTAGCTCTATTTTTTGAGGTAAAATCCATATGTTTAAACTTCATTGCATCAACGGGGAGATTCAAAATATCTAGAAGGCATGATGGATGATCTTATCGCTCAAATTGAGAAGCTTGAAAAGGGAAACTACCAACCATGGGAATTTATAATAAACAATTTTTTGATGGGGAAAGGTTTGTGGGGACTTTGAGTGGTGGAGAGACAAAAATCTCTATAGATGAGTTAAATCCAACCAATGACTAGAGAAGAGTAATGCAAGTGGGGTGAAAGGGACAAAAGAGTCATTTCTATTCTATCCCAACATATTAGCAACTCCATGATAGGACATATTCAAGATTTGGATACATCAAAGAAGGTGTGGGATTGCTTGGAGATATTGTAGTCCACTTCCATAAAATCTAGGAAAACTAAACTAAATAATGAGCTAAATAATCTCAAGAAAGCCCTTCTCAAGGTATTAATGATTACATATTAAAGATTAAAGAGCTTGTGGATGCAATAGGATCAACTGGTTGTGCCCTAGATGATGACAATCTTGTAGCCACACCCTAAATGGAGTTAGTGATGATAAAAAATGGAGTGCTTTCACAACTTCAAGGATCTCCCAGGACAACAAAAGCATAGAGCTCTTCTTGAATAGAAAGATGGATGAAGTGTTCTGGAGATTGAAGCCAGATAAACTAAGTGAGGTAGACATAGTGATCATTTATGAATTTAAAGGTTTGGATGTTCCAAGGAGGTAGTCTACCTTGATAATTCTTTGGAGAGGATGTTTGTGGTTATGGAACATGGTAGACATGCCTATACTTGGAAGGGTGAACTTGTGTTCCCTCCATAGAGATCATGTGAGTCTCATGGTCAACATGGAGCTAGATCCTCTCGTATTCCAGGTAATCATAAAGAGAAAACTCAAGAGAGACTGGAAGTGAGTTTTGCAAACCCTTTTGGAAGAGAAAGATAAGGATTAGAGACTGATAGAATGGACCATGAGAGATTGAGAGGACATAGGCATCAAAGAGGCATGGATAAGTTCCCACTGCCTATACCTAGAGAGCACCCTAAGATATTGAGACCCATCCAACTAGTAAAGTTAATGAAGAACTACTTTGATGGCACTAGAGACCCTTATAACCATGAACTAGAGTTCAAACAAGTGTTGAGAGCTGAACAAGTTGATGATTTTTTGACTGAATACAATGCTTTTGGTCTAATGTTAAAGAATACAACCTTGACATGGTCTCAACTGTTACATCAAGGTCAATTCAGGGATATCAACCAATTGTTAGAAGCATTCATCATAGAGTTCTCTAAGAGTGGCATCAAGCATAACACTTCATTCTTGATCCATAGCTTTAAACAAACACCTTAAGAAATATTTAGGTTAATAGGATATAGGTTTAGGAAATACATTAAGAGATGTCATATTATACAGCTACCTATTGAGGCTAAGCAACTTTCCCTATTTTTAGAAGTTTTGTTAAGTGCATATCTAAGATCATATGTCTATCTAAATGAACCCATGTGTATTGACATTGAGGATAACTTGGTAGAAGAGTTAGAACTTTCTAAGATCCACAAAGATTCAGATTTATCTATGAGTTTCACATCCAAACCCTCAATGTCAATTGATGAGTTAGCAAAGAAAGTGGAAAAAATCTGGGAGTCTCGGGTAGACAAAACCATAGAATGGTCTTGGTCAAACCATGCTATACTTATGGAGGAGACCATATGGCCAAGGTATGTCCATTGATGGCTCAGAACACAAGGAATCCAAATGGGCAGTACTCCACCATAGAGAGAAAATACATGAGCCACACTATGCAAGATTGCCCCTACAACAAACAAGTGGTTAGGCAAAACTACCAACAACCCTATTAGTAGCTTGGTAGATACCAAAACCAATATCAATAGTAGACATACCATAGGTCCCAACAACCTTATCAGCCATACTACCAAGCTCAGTAGAGACCTCAACTTTGTGCCACTAAACTCAAAAAGTGACCTGAATGATCAAATTTTTGACTCAACCCATGTGGATAGCCCACTAGATTACTACATGGAATCACATGAGCATAATGAGATATACCCATATGAAGCACCCATAGAACCAAGTTGGGAGTCTGAACACTCAAGTGTGATGTATAAAAATCCTAACCTAGACCCTAGTTAAGGTAGATGAGACCCCAAGAACATAGACAACCATGCTACAGATGTCATGGAGATCACTTCATATGTGATTGTCCACTTCCTCCCCAAGGGCAACCTCAACTTGTGGCCATTCAAGGATTTTGTCCCAATTGTGGAAAAGAACATCTCTTGAGAGATTTTCCTAAGAACCCAGCTAATGCCTAAAATATTACCCCAATCAATGTTATTGGCTTGGTTGTAGAATCCAATGGCAGTGTGACAACTATAGCCCTTGTACAAGTAGTAATTAGAACCTAGGCTCTACAATAGGCTATATGTGTAGATCAGGAGAGGAAATCAGAGTCCAATGAGTTAGAAAGTGTAGTTAGAAAAAGAACTAGAGCTTGGAAGGATACTCAAGAAAGAATGAAGAGATAATGCTGGAGAAATATGAGCGAACAAAGAAAGCCTAAAAGATACAAAAACAAAACTAATCAAGATTACATCCCAAACCCACTCTCAAACACTACCATTGTCCCAACCATCTCATCGAATCCCACCATCTATTCCACCACCACCCAAAGCAAGATCAACCATAAATGATCCTACTTCTGAATACCTTGGCATGATGTTCAAAGCATACTAGGCCCAAATTCAAGAAGGGACAAATGTGACTGAGTTAGACAAATGCTATCCATGAGTGGATCTAGAGATTGAATGGACCAAGATTTGTATGAAAATGGTAGAACTGGCTCAGGCTATGTTCAAGGCAAGGTGTCTTTTCAGTTAGACAAACTCAAAAAAGCCACAATTACATTTCAAAGGACTTTTGGAGAGGATAGATTAGCTAATACCTAAACCTAGGACTTTGGCTACAATAGGGGCTCAAAATATTGGAAGTGAAAAGATAAGTTTACCACCGTAGGAAGCTTATGTTCCTAATTCTACAGATGACAAAATTCCTTCCTCTATAAACCAGTATTCCCAATAGTTCTTAAGAGAAATACAAAAGGAGAAGTGGGTCAAAGAGATCTAGAGAGTGATCTTCCAAGGTACATAGGGTGTCTAATACATCCTTTGGCAAGCTAAAAGGGCCCACTACATATCCCTGGAGTTCATTTGGCTGGTGTAGTGCAAAGTTTCTGCACCACCACTTCATCTTCATCAAGTACAAATCCTTCTCTTCACATGCTTCACCTGATGTAGTATCCAACTTCAAATTCTGATCTAATGGCATAGAAATTGGCTTACAATCAGCCATACCATGCTTTTGCAGCATACTCAAGGCATATTGCCTTTGTGACATCCATATACCTGTTTTTGTATGTATAAACGCAATGCCCAAGAAATAATGCATCACACCAAGATCTTTCATGTCAAATTCCTGTATAAGAAGTTCATTTACCTCTTTAGTGCTTTCTTCATTATCACCACCTACAATCAAGTCATCAACATAACCACAATCATGATGCCATCATCAAGTTTGTGAATCACGATTTCTCCATGCCTTCTCGCATACTCTTCACCGTCGACCTTCTCCATGAGCTCTCCACATTGGCTCTGATACCATGTCATGAGGAAGGAGATAAGGGAGAGAGATCACACACACACACACTCACAATCAAAGAGGAGCACACACATAGATTGAGGCAAGGAAGAATGATCTTCTTCTTCTTCTTCTATTACATAAAAGGAATGTACAAGAATGCCCTAAAACAAAAACATAGAAAGTGCAATATATAAAAAGAAATAAAAAATAAAGGTCATAAGGAAAATCCTAATGTCCGCGAATGAGTGAGCTGGAAAGAAAAAAAAATATGTCATCACTCTCGGTAGATAAATCGTATAAAGCTCAATGAAGTATCCCTGACAAATACTAGTGTGACCACTATACATGTAAGAGAAATGAAAAAA
Organism: Ceratopteris richardii; assembly: GCA_020310875.1. Lineage (NCBI taxonomy): Eukaryota > Viridiplantae > Streptophyta > Polypodiopsida > Polypodiales > Pteridaceae > Ceratopteris > Ceratopteris richardii. Next base: position 103,918,202 of record CM035430.1, on the reverse strand, counting down.
TGATACGTGTCATCCTAGATCATCACATGTTGAGCTTGATATCTCAACAATCAACTTCCTCTTGATTTTGGTTGCATTATTATCATTATATGTATAAGGTTTTTGCTTGGTTGGCTTAGCTTCTAAGGTCATAGGGATCCTATGAGAGTGGATATCTAGATCCACTCCTTTCAAGTCCTTATAACTCCAAGCGAATACATATCTATATTCCCTCAATAGGTCTATTAATTTGCATTTGTCTTCAGCACTTAGATCATGTCCCATGTATGTACATCTCTCTTCGCCATCTTCTATGGTCACTACAATCCTCATGGTCTTTTCGTTATTTTCATAGGCTTCTCCTATGAGTGCTTCTGATTTAGGCATTCTTATCATGATCTTTCTATCCTCTATCTCATACTTCTTAAAATTCTATGGCACCTCAAACAAAGATTCTTCTTCTTCATGTGTGGATAATTTCTTCTTTTTTTATTTTCTTTTCACACTTATCATCTTTTGGCTTAGTTAATTTTTCCTCATGTTAAGATCCTTCTAGTTATTCAGTCCTACCATCTATCAAATAAAGATATTCTTCTTCTAAGTCACAAAAGGTCTCCATGATGATGGATTCATTATCCTCTTCACTGACTTTCATAAGAGTAGGTATGCTTGGCTTGCATTCTTCTATAACCAAAAGAAAGAGGCCCGAATGGTTGTTGGAGAAACCTCTACAACGAAAAAAGATTGTGTTAATCTTATGCAGGATGAAAAATGGGTGTTTACTACTGTTTGCAGTTTTGACCCATCTTCTCACGAGCACTGCATGTCTACAATAGACTCAGATGTTTGTTACTTTGATATTGGGGCAACCAAACGTATTACCTTGCAACACAGTTTCTTCTCTTCACTTGAGCTTGTCCCTACAAGGAATACTGTTGCATGTGCCAACAACTCCTCTTATCCTATTATGGGAGTTGGTAAGATCATTTTGACTATTGCTGATGGAAGTTCTTTCACTTTGTCAGATGCTTTATTTGTGGGAGGGATCAAGAAAAATCTGTTATCAGTTTCTGCATTAGCAAAGATTAGCTTGGTGGTGAAATTTGTTGATGACAAATGTAACAGTTCATGATATGTCAAATGCCAACATCATTATTGCTTCTGGCATTTTATGTCGTGGGTTGTATAAGCTCATAGACTATGAAAGATCTGTAAGTGATTTGGCATGTGTAGTACATGATTCTCAGGCTATGTCAGATGCAAAGCTTTGGCATGCACACTTTTGTCATCTGAATTTTGCTAGTTTGCTATGCCTGCAAAAATCTGAAATGGTTTCCTCTTTGCCCAAACTCGAGGCACCCGAAAAACATGTTTGTGAAGGCTATATTTTGGGCAAAATGCAGCGTTCCTCCTTTACAGAAGATGGTTCAAGTTGGGCTACTCAGAAATTGCATCTTGTACATAGTGATGTCTGTGGTCCTATGCAGACACCTTCTTTTGGGAACTATCTTTACTTCGTAACTTTCATCGATGGTTTTTCCAGGCATGCATGGGTATATCCATTGAAGGCAAAGTACGAAGTGTTTATGTGCTTCAAATAGTTTCTAGTTTTGGCTGAAAATCGGTCAGCATGTAAAATGGGCACCCTCCATTTTGATCAAGGGGGGGAATGTATGTCTTCTGATTTTAATGCATTTCTGGCTAAACGTGGTATAAAACATCAATGTACATTGCCGTATACACCTCAACAGAATGGGGTTGCTCAATGAAAGAACAGGTCACTCATGGAGATGGCAAGACGTATGGTCAAGAGTCACGCTTTACCACATAGTTTCTAGCTTGAGGTTGTCATGTGTGCAGCATATGTAGTTAACAAGTGTCCCACTAAAACGTTGCACTCTATCACTCCATATGAGGCTTGGCATGGGCACAAGCCATTTGTTGCTCATCTCTGTGTTTTTGGTTGTTTGGAATATGCATTAGTGCCTGAACAACATTGTAGAAAATTGGATGATAAATAGGTAAAATGTATTTTTGTTGGGTATAGTTCCGAAAGCAAAGACTATTGTCTGTATCATCCACATACTAAACACATTCTAGTTAGTTGTGATGTTGTTTTTGTGGGAGATGCTATTCAACCATTACTTTCATGAACTAAGGAGACATCTGTTAGCTCCAAAGACATGTATGATACTTTGCTGCCTCTTTTTACAGGTGGATGGTCTAGTGCTGGTCCTAATGAGGCAACTTCTCAGCCTTTGGAGGTTTCATGTGATGATTCAGATCATTCCATTTTTTATGCAGATTTACATGATGCACTTGTTGATGAGAGAGCTGATATTGAGCAGAAAAAAACTATGCCAAAATGATTGGTGCAGACTTTGTGTGATAGCAAATTAGATGCACCTCTTTCATATTGTACTCGGTCAAACTCTCATAGTGCCTCTTTTGCATCAGATTGCTATGCTATGGCTGCCTCTAGTCTCTGTGATGAGACTGAACTTGTTTTGTTTGGTGAAGCACAAAATTTTGAACATTGGATGGCTACAATGCAATTTGAATATGATGCTATCATGAAAAATGATATCTGGTCTTTATGTGACTTACCTCTTGGCAAGAAGGCCATTGGCACTAAGTGGGTATACAAGCTTAAGCATAAACCTGATGGAAAAGTTGATAGATATAAGGCTAGGCTTGTTGCAAAGCGTTATGCACAGGAAAGAGGCATTGGTTTTGATGAAACCTTTGCTTCTACTTGCCGAATGACTACTGTTCGTAGCATTTGTGCACTTGCAACTTATCATGGTTGGAATGTACATCCGTTGGACATTAAGACAACATTTCTGAATGGTGACTTGCATGAGGAAGTATATGTTTTTCAGCCCCGTGGCTTTGTGCAAAAAGGGCATGAAAACCAGGTGTGTAGGCTAAAGAAGGCATTATATGGTTTAAAGCAAGCACCACGTGCTTGGTATGAAAAGATACATGCCTATCTCATTGCACATGGTTTTGAGAACAATCCAAATGAAAGCACCTTATATGTTAAGTGTGCTAATGATGTGCTTTTGATCATTGTGGTGTATGTTGATGAGATGCTACTCACTGGTCCTCATGACACACATGTTGCTGATTTTAAGGCTGATTTGCATGCCTCCTTTGAGATGTCTGATTTGGGGCATTTGCATCACTATTTGGGCATTTAGTTTATGCAAGTTGATGGTTGAATGGCTTTGTGACAAAGGAAATATATTGACACATTATTACAACATTTTGGCCTTGAAGATAGTAAGCCTATTGCCACTCCTATGGAGACAGGTTTACGATTGAGTCTTCATGATGCTAAAGATGCATTTGATGCTGTTCTCTATCAGCAGGCTATTGGGTGCTTGATTTACTTATGCATTACTCAGACAGATATTCAGTTTGCTATCTCACAGATGAGCAGGTTTATGAATTTCCCAAGTGTCAAGCATTGGGTACTTAAGCGCATCTTTCGTTACTTGAGTGGTACCCGACTACTTGGATTGTTTTATCCCAAGGGGGATCACTATCGCTAGATTTGCATGTTTTTTTTTAATAGTGATTGGGCTTGTTGCTATGACACTCGTGTGTCCACCAGTGGTTTTTGCTTGGTAGCTCATGTATATATTGGTTGAGCAACAAGCAGCCTACTGTGGCGACTTCGAGTTGTGAGGCTGAGTATAGGGTAGCTTTCACAACGATTTTTGAGTGTGTGTGGCTCAGATGCCTTATGGCTGATTTGGGTGTATGTTAGGCTTCTGCCACCACCGTCTTCACTGACAGTCAGAGCGCATTGGGAGTTGCAAGGAACCCTATGTTCCATCCTTGCACTAAGCACATTGAGGTGCATTATCATTATGGTAGGGAGATGTTCTTTACTAGGGAGATCAGCTTGGCATATGTGCCCACACAGGAGAACATTGCAGACCTTTTTACAAAGGCTCTACCTAGGGAGAAGTTTGAATTTGATTCCACATAGCTTGGCACTTCCTTATACATGAGTGCCAGCTCCTTGTTCACCGCATCACTTCTAGGGGGGATTTGTTGATATATTTAGGTAGTGATGTGCGTGAACACTCTAGGACCACTGGGGCACTTTTTTCCCTCTTGAGGAGGTTTTTTCCCCTGCCTTGTATATACGCCTATTGCCCTAATGGGATACGTATCTTTGTACATTCTAGCGGTAATACATTCAGTATTGTGTGTTGTGCTCCAAGCTTCTTCTTCTTCCTTGTGCTATGCGCATGCTTCTGCACATCTAACTCTAACATTTATGTTCTATGCTAGATAGATTGAATGTTTAGTAACTAGAGAAGTATCAAACCCATATCGCTGTGGTTTTCTTTTCTCCCTCATGGACCTCCTTAGGCCATGATGTGATGATTCTGCCTCTTGTCCAAGTTCTTGCATTTTATTTTTACCTTTAGACTTCCACATTTTGAGTTTTTCAATCTGAACTGCTCCATCATTGTCTGAGGTATCCTACTCTTCAATTTTAGGAGGGTTGTTCTTGACAAGTTTTGGAAAATCTTCTTCAAGATCATAATGTAAGTTGATCTTCCTACATGAATCTTCATACCAAGAACTATTCTGATCAAACACTACATCTCTACTCACCAAGAATCCTTTGCTTGTTGGGTTATATAATTTGTAGCCCTTTTGGTTGTTGTCATATCCAATGAATACACACCTTTCTGCTTTTGGATCCATCTTCCCTCTAACCTGTGAAGGACCATGAGCATAAGCAATACATCCAAAAATTAGCAAGCCTA
>CM035430.1:103900930-103905930 GCA_020310875.1 Ceratopteris richardii | reverse complement strand
ATGAGAGCACAACCAAAAGCTCCCCCTTTACAAGAAATGAGCCTATATTTATAGGCTAAGCACATTCTCCCATGTGCTCTTTTTGACTAGTCAAAAAGGAGCACATGCTCATATCTCTCTAAATCTTTGTAGATATTCTCTAACAACCACCCACTCTCTTCAAGACAAAAATATAGGCGTGGGAAACTTCTACGTGGGATTTTATACATGTGTGTCATAAAGATACTTTATTTGAGAGGCTTCAACACCATAGGCTAAGGGAAATATCAAAAAAGGGGCTTAGGAGAGTGTTCATATGGACATTTCCTAAATACAAGAAAAAAGGGATTTTTATGAGGGCTAGAGGGTGCCATTGCATGAGGAAATTGTGGGCAACCCTTGTAACAACACCCTCCTCCTCCCAGACTTTTTCGTCCTCGACAAAGCTAAGAAATGAGAGGCATATAGTGCCGAACTGGTCCAAGTTTGGAGTCTTCAACACTTCAAATATGCAATGGTTCCAATCTGAATTTTGCAAGGCTGCAAATCGTGTTACAAAGACTGATGAATTATGACACCTATAGTGCACCCGTTTGCTCTGCAACATCATAATAATTCAATTCTATCTGCCAAATGATAGCAAGGGTCATGGGTACAGCCAAGAGCTAAATCAGTCACATACAATCACGCTATTTTCCAAAAAGAGTTAGTGAACATAGTCGATCATGGTAAAACAAAGAAAGCCAGTGTGAAATTCTAAGAGGAATAGCCTTCCACGAATGATCCTATATGCCACAATCAAAAGGAATTCTTGCTTTAGCAATGATAAAAAAACAATTTCCCCATTTTAACACTCCCAAAATTCCAATGTGTCCCTACTAATAAGTGTTGTGAGCTCCCCCAAACTAGGGAAGCATTCTGTACCTGCCAGGATCAAATTGAAATAGTGATAAAAAGTTCAAAGGCCTATACCTCTTTGACCAAGGCAGGTAATAAGTTCTTTTCATAAACAAGTCAACTTGAAACAGTGCATTAGTCAATCACATGGGATTACTTATGATATTGAAGCTAGACATTTTGTAGAACACCCACAAGCCTCTCCCCAAAAGTCTTGAAGTGGCTGCCCTATCAGAGCTTGATGATTAAGAAAATAAACTACCCATTCTAAAGCTCTCAAGCTATCAGCAACCAATTTCAATCCCGATCCTAAACTTGTCCAAGGATAATGTGGTACTGGTTCCATCATTATGTCTAGTCGGGCCAGAGAAAGGAAAAGGTCAGAGGTGCCTTGAAGATCATGGATGGGAGTTTTAGACCCAACCACGAGTCTACAAAGGCGTAGACATAGCTGAAGTAAGCAAGACAAAAGAAATGGAAGTCTCGGAGGGATACCCAAGTGGTTCGAGTATCATAGTATGCCCTTATCATGCATGACCCTCAATCCCTGGTTTCTACCTTCGAAGCACTCCATATAGGATAGCACCCCATAGACTCAACTTGGTTCATCACAAAGATAAATACAATGAATACCATAATCTCTTGGAGATGGCCAGGTACATGAACTCAAACCCTTTAAGCGAGGCAATCACAAACTCTGCAAACATAAGCGTTGACCTCTCACTCATTCTCTTGTGCAATGGATCCTTCCTACGTGTATATTGGCAACACCCCTATCAAGGTCAATCATCGCAAAAGTAATAATTATGAAAGTATTTGAAACTTCCAACCTACCATTCGTTCTGATTTCCCACTTTTCTGAGAGAAAAAAATGTAGATAGGCTTGAATAGAGCCAGAAGGCCACTTGTCTCCCAAAGACTGAACGTCAAGGCATCAGAAGATCTTACATAAATTATACCATATACATTCATGTATACCAACATCTGAAGGAAGGGTTATCAATTCCTGAGTTAACATTTCCTGCAAGTTTCAAGCAAAGCAAAGGAACACCGAGGCAGGAAGTAAAACGGAATGATTCAGAAATCCTTTTATAGAGATGGTTATTACATGGGGGCCAACACAAAATTCTCAAGTCATAATTACAAGAAGGTCATTTTCCCATGGTAGCAATCTAGTCAACAATGCAATGGTAGAAAGAAAGCAACAAAGATCCATACCATTCTTGTACGCATACATAGAGTCTTCAGCGCTCAAATGAGCCGAGCAGAGGGGAACCATAATTCTACTTTGGAGGTCACACCACAAAAAATGAAAAAAAAAGGGGGGGTGGGAGCTTACCTCAACACAGTAACGGTGAGCACCTGAAAGTAAAGGAGATCCATTCCTTCATTAAACATAGCAACTTTCACATAAAAGTCAATAATCATTCATCGAGACCAACATGATTAGTCATTCTCAAAAAGCAACCATACAATGGGCAGAGGGTGGAAGCACATATGACATCTAAGTGTGATCACCATTACATAAGGTCAAAGATTTCCCCGGAGTGGCTGATACATCCTCCAGTAAAAGGTTAAGAGTAGTGAGGTTACAGAATCCCGACGTGGTAAAAGACAGTAGTCGAACGTCTGAGCTTTTTCATCTCTCATAGGATGGTGTCGTTTGTCATACACAGACTCTATAGTCACAAACCCACAATTGGATGTGAATAGGGAGGGTGGCCAGGCTTCAGCCGTGAGGATCTCCATGCAGATAGCATCAGAAGATGAAACATTGATTAACATATCATCCCCACCCAAGCCAGTAAAGTTGCATGAACAAGGTGGGTGAATGGAGCGAAAGCTCGATTCAAGGTTATACATAGCACAGAGAGCGACCAACAGACACAAACACCACCACAAAATCCACATATACTCAACAATAACGAAGGAACAACGAGCGAATATGACCTTCAAAATTCACCTCCCGCTCAGACAACAGGGGAGCCCAACATTTTCCCAGTTCCGACAATGGAGAAGAGATAAGGTCCTGAAGATATGCCAAATAGGCAGGCAAACGCAGGTACTCTTGGCTCCCACAGCAGCATTTCAGATCATCGGCTTCCATTGTTCATCACATGAGGAGCGCAGAGCTACAATGCCCAACCCGATGAAGATAGAGAACAAGACCTCCATATGCCCGCACCACGAGTTCGAGGGGAAGTGTGATGGGGGCAAGAGGATGCTCCACCCACGGAATCCCTTCAGGCATAACAGTTTCGAGAAAAGAGGGCCTACGAGAAGGGAGAACACGGTGAAGCCCAAATCTTGACAGAGCTCAGGAAGGGGAGCTCGATGGAGCTCAACCCTTTCACCTGCACAGATGGGAGATGCAAGTCCAACCTCGCACGGAGCCGAGCTCAACATGCCACAAGAGGGATCGTGCCCAAAAACTCTGCCCCATCAGCAGCTCTGGCGAGAAGAAGGGGGGAGCACGAAGGCTCTTCCCCCGCTTCCTTAAAAAGTAAGTGCTATTATAGAATGGCCACAGCCTAGTAACCTGGAAGAGCTGCAGATCTTCCTAGGTTTATGAGGTTTCTATCAAAGATTCATTAAGAATTACGCCAAAATTGTTGTCCCGATGACGGAACAACTTAAAGGGAAAGGGAAAACCTTTCATTGGGGAGACGAACAGAAATTCTAGTGAGGATGGAGTATCGACAGGTACTCAAAAAGGATTCAAGTGGAAGAATTATAGTATCCATGATGGATATCTGTTATATAAAGGTAAGGTATGTGTCCCGAGATTTTAAGATGAAATGGCACATTTTATATGAGTATCATGACACACCTAGTGCAGGACACCCAAGAGTTAACAAGACATGATCTTCTTAAGAGGCAGTTTTACTAGCTTGGACTTCATAAGGACATCCTAGAGTATGTGCTTAAGTGCACTAAATGCCAGGTCAATAAAGCTGAGATGTTGAGGATTGGAGGGCTACTCCACCCATTGGATATTCCCAATGGGAAGTGGGAGAGTATCTCCATGGACTTTATAGTCGGATTACTTAAGACACACAGAGAGCAGGACTGCTCTAGGTAATTGTGGATAGGTTAACCAAAATGGCTAGGTTTATTCCGACATGCACTATAGTGAAGAAACCTGAGTTGGCTAGATTCTTTGTAGAGAACCTATACCGGTTATATGGTTTTCCTTTAGACATAGTTTCTGATCGGGATAGAAAGTTTACTAGCCACTTTTGGAGAGCAGTCTTCAAAAGGTTGGATACGAAACTTAGCATGAATACGGCCGAGCATCCACAGACGGATGGGCAAACAGAGAGGGTTAACCAAATCCTAGAAGATATGCTTCGAGCATATATGAATGAAAGGCAAACTAATTGGGAAGAGTACTTACCTATAGTAGAGTTTGCATATAATAGTGTCAAGCACTCTTCCACTAGGCATAGTCCATTTATGCTCCAAGAGCTCCTCATGTAGTAGGATTGCATAATGAGAAAGTTCAAGCTGCAAAGGACTTCTTCAAAGAGATGAACGATATGCTTAGGCTTGCTAAGGACAGCATTAGGAGATCTCACGATAGGACTAGAGCTTATGCTGACCCTCAAAGGAGAGATATCAGCTTTGAGGTAGGAGAGCAATTCTATCTTAGAGTTCCATCTAGATCTGAAACCATGAGGACGGGACCTTGTCCAAAACTATCTCCTAGGTATTGTGGATCCTTCCAAGTACTTAAGAGAATAGGAAAGATGGCTTACCAGCTCCAACTTCCAGAGAATAGTCAAATTCATCCAGTTTTTCATGTTAGTCGACTTAAGAAAAGGCTGGGTGAATCTGACAACCTCATTCCAGACAATGAGGTAGTTGAGTCCATATCTGCTTGATCTATTCCACATGAGCCTGAGAGCATACTATGCACTCGAGAGAAACGGATGAGAATTCACTTATATAAAGAGTGTCTAGTAAAGTGGAAAGATAGTTCAGAAGATAGTGCCACATGGGAGCGGGGTTAGCACCCTTCAGAGAAGGTTTCCCAATTTTAGATTACCTTCCCAAGAGTCTCATTAATAAGGGGAAGGATAAAGGGAAACAACACGGAGATATGACCATGTATTTCCATACAT
>CM035430.1:103883430-103893430 GCA_020310875.1 Ceratopteris richardii | reverse complement strand
TATGAGGCTTGGCATGACCGCAAGCCATCTGTTGCTCATCTGCATCTTTTTGGTTGTTTGGCATATGCATTAGTGCTTAAACAACATCGTAGAAAATTGGATAATAAAGCAGTAAAATGTATTTTTGTTGGATATAGTTCTGAAAGTAAAGGCTATCGTCTGTATCATCTACAGACTAAACCCATTCTGATTAGCCGTGATGTTTTTGTGGAAGATGCTATTCAGCCATTGCTTTCATGTACTAAGGAGACATCTGTTAGCTCCAAAGACATGTATGATACTTTGCTGCCTCTTTTTACAAGTGGACAGTCTAGTGCTGGTCCTAATGAGGCAACTTCTCAGCCTTTGTAGGTTTCATGTGATGATGCAGATAATTCCATTTTTGATGCAGATGTACATGATGCACTCATTGAGAGCTGATATTGAGCAGGCAAGAACTATGCCAAAATGGCTGGTGCAGACCTTGCGTGACAGCAAATTAGATGCACCTCTGTCATATCGTACTCGTTCAGACTCTCAAAGTGCCTCTTTTGCATCAGATTGCTATTCTATGGCTGCATCTAGTCTCTTTGATAAGAATGAGCCTGTTTCGTTTGATGAAGCACAAAATTCAAAAAATTAGATGGCTACTATGCAATCTGAATATGATGCCATAATGAAGAATGGTACTTGGTCTTTATATGACTTGCCCCGAGGCAAGAAGGCCATTGGCACTAAGTGGCTATACAAGCTGAAGCGTAAACCGGATGGTACAATTGATAGCTATAAGGCTAGGCTTGTTGCAAAGGGTTATGCACAGGAAAGAGGCATTGATTTTGATAAGACCTCTGCACCTACATGCCGTATGACTACTATTCGGAGCATCTGTGCACTTTCAGCTCATCATGGTTGGAATGTACATCAGTTGGACATTAAAACAACATTTCTAAATGGTGACTTGCATGAAGAAGTGTATGTTTTTCAACCTCGTGGCTTTGTGCAGAAAGGACATGAAAACCAGGTGTGCAGGTTAAAGAAGGCATTATATGGTTTAAAGGAAGCACCATGTGCTTGGTATGAAAAGATACATGCCTATCTGATTGCACATGGTTTTGAGAATAGTCCAACTGAAAGCACCTTATATGTTAAGCGTGCTAATGATGTGCTTCTGATCATTGTTGTCTATGTTGACGACATGCTGCTCACTAGTCCTATTGAGAAGCATATTGCTGATTTTAAGGCTGATTTGCATGCCTCATTTGAGATGTCTGATTTGGGGCATTTGCATCACTATTTGGGCATTCAATTTATGCAAGTTGATGGTGGAATGGCTTTGTGTCAAACGAAATAGAGTGACACATTATTGCAGCATTTTGGCCTTGAAGACTGTAAGCCTATTGCCACTCCTATGGAGACAGGTTTACGATTGAGTCTTCATGATGCTGGAGATGCATTTGATGTTGTTCTCTATCAGCAGGTTGTTGGATGTTTGATTTACTTATGCATTACTCGACTAGATATTCAATTTGTTGTCTCACAGATGAGCAGGTTTATGCATTGCCCAGGAGTCGAGCATTTACAGGCAGTGAAGCGCATCTTTCGCTTTTTGAGTGGTACTCGGCTACTTGGGTTGTTTTATCCGAAGGGGGGATCACTACCGCCACATTTGCATGCTTTTTCTGACTCTAATTGGGCTAGTTGCTATGACACTCGTGTGTCCACTAATGGCTTTTGCTTCATGCTTGGTAGCTCATTTATATCTTGGTTGAGCAAGATGCAGCCTACTGTGGCCATTTCCAGTGGTGAGGCTGAGTATAGGGAAGCTTTCACAGCGATTGTTGAGTGTGTGTGGCTCAGACGCCATATGGTTGATTTGGGTGTTGGTCAGACTTCTGCCACCACCATCTTCACTGACAGTCAAAGCGCATTGGCAGTTGCGAGGAACCCTGTGTTCCATGCTCGCACTAAGCACATTGAGATGCATTATCACTATGTCAAGGAAAGGTTCTCTGCTGGAGAGATCAGCTTGGCATATGTGCCCACGCAAGAGAACATTGCAGACCTTTTCACAAGGCTCTACCTATGGAGAAGTTTGAAGCTTTCCGCAAAGCTTTGGGCTTACTTCCTTTTGTGGAGTGATTTCCACATAGCTTCGCACTTCCTTATACATGAGTGTCAGCTCCTTGTTCACCACATCACTCCCAAGGGGGTTTGTTGATATATTTAGGTAGTGATGTGTGTGAACACACTAGGACTGCCGGGGCACTTTCTTCCCTCTTTAGGAGGTTTTTTCCCCCGACTTGTATATACGCCTATTGCCCTAATGGGCTACTTATCTTTATACATTCTCTAGTAATACATTCAGTATTGTGTGTTGTGCTCCAAGCTTTATCTTCTTCCTTGTGTTGTTCGCGTGCTTCCGCAGACGTCTATCTCCAACATATACATACATTACATATAAATATGTGTGTGTGTGTGTGTGTGTGTGTGTGTGTGTGTATATGTATATATATATATATATATATATATATATATATATATATATATATATATATATATATATATATATATATATATATATATATAAACTTGCCTCCATCTTTTGCCCATTAATTACTGTACGAAAAAAGCACAATGGCTTATGAATGTTCACAGACTTACGAATATGTAGACAATCATATATAAATATTCCATCAACATATAGAAACCTCAACAATAATACCTACACAATGCTGGGTCTCGTATATATCGTTTTCCATGCAAATGCAAGTCTAATTGTATCCCTTGCTCTTTTGTAGATGGAATACGAGACAGATGCCGAAGATGAATGGACGATCATATATAATCAGGTACAAGAAAAAAGCCCAATTCTCAGAGGAGTTCAAAAAGTATTCATGAGGAGTTCCTTAGGCATTCATGTGGAGAGGTGAGATTGCAAATGCATCAGTACCTCCAAGCAAATTGCAACTCTGTAAATTACAGTGTCCGATTTGATAAGCAAATATGACCAAGTGGGCGAATAACCTCTTGTTTAAGTTTGACTGGCTGGGAATTATAGATATTGAAAAAGATAATTATTTGCAGACCTAGGGTCGGGTGGTCATATGACTTCTGATTCAAGTTCACAATGTTGACAACTTAAAAAACCTAATGGACACTATTGGCTTTTTTCCCAGCTGAAAAATGATCTAGCCTAGTAATGTGTCGGACATGCATTTCCTTCTCTCAGTAAATATTTACACAAAGATAGCATAATAGGCTCATCAGAACAGATTCTTTCAGTTTACATTAAAAAATGTGGCTATGGTTCTTCTGATTCTTCAACTTCATACAAAGAAAAAGCTCATCAAGGGGGTGTGGTGTGGTGGTAAGACTCTTAAACCCTGGGCTGAAGGTCAAAGAGTCCAACTGTTCAAGTTGACACGAACCTTTGATCTGGGGGGTAAAAACGAGTTCATAGAGTTTTAGTGCTCATTCTTTCAAATTTCCAACCGACAGCGAGTAGGTCATAAGATCAAACTTCCCTTTTTGCATTTAAAATGTTCATATTCTGGTGATTTAAACGGGCGATGGTCATCTCTTTCTCCCAGCATGACCAGAATATGACAAATTCATTTCATGATCCAACCTTAAAGTGCAAAATGATTTATTTGTGTTCTACCAAACATCTACACTACTTTCGTAGACCCATGTGAAACAGATTGCTTGACATTACTTGCAAGTCATAAGATCCAATGTCGACGTAAACTATATGCACAAGTATACCACATACTCTGTACTCCTCAAAACAATTTCATGCACCTAAATTCTACAATACAAATGATTTCATATATAAATATTAGAGCAATCAAGCAGCATCTCTGTTATTCCAGTCATACGATCTCTTGCATCAAAAAGTAGAAATAAGTAACATTGTCAACATAGATTACTATTTCTTGAACGATCCCACAGAATAAACAACCAATTTAAGATTCAGAGCAAGTTTAAGATTCAGAGCAAGTTGTCACCATGCAGTTCCAACATCTTTCCTTCACCCAAAACAGGACATGACCCATAGAATTTATACAACCAATATTGCATTGCATGGTGACATTATGAACAACAGTTATGGAAATCTAGAAAATATTAAATAGACTGGTAGTAGTGGTAACACCTTGAGCCTCTGGACTGAAGGTCCAAACTTCATGATCTGTGAGCCCCTGAATGTGGGGGATAAGGTGCATTGTGTTTTTAAATTTCAAGCCGGTACGGACAACAATAGGTAGAAAACCAGACTCCTTTAAAACATTTATATTTTATTAATAAAAATTAAAAATTATGAACCGTAATAGGAAATTTCTGCAAACCCTTCTTTGCTTAAAAATAATACAAAATAACAAAAAGGTACCTATAGTAAAGATGCGACCTAAACACACAATTTCCCGATGAACACAACATTTTACTAAATATGAAGACTCACATAGCCCAGAAAAGGATCAGATCTTCTGAAACCATTTTATCGTTCATGTGTTCACAGTGCACACTGCTTGAAGGTCATTGAGTTCTTTGAACACCCACTGTGGTACCAAAATTTTGAGCAGTATTAAATAAATTTTTGCAGTACATACAATAATAGACTGTTATTCTCGCTTCCACAAATGCCTTCGCCTCATTTTCCATGTTTGAAAAAACTAAATGGCATCAAAAATGCTCTAGCTTACTCTACCCAAAACACCTCTAGCTTTGACAGAACTTGGATCATCAAAATATATCTTCGCACATGCACATTGATGCCTGTTCATCAGCACTGCAGTAGAAGATGCTGAAACAATGTAGATGCACTTCAAGCATCGAAATTCTCCTGTTGCTCTTCCAAATCAAACTGCTGTGTGACATACGAATGGCTAGAAACTGTCTGCCCCTCAGTCCATATACTTATATGAGATCGTATAAGACTGACTAATGTTATATCAACAATAGCCCCTCTCATGCACAGATTCCGAGAATAACTCCCGTGTATGCAGGAAACCTTAACCTACTCCGGAATCATCTGCTCACTGTCAACATCCTTCTCATCCTCCACTTGGGGTTTGCTAGGAGTCGCAGATTGCACTTGCTTTTTCTTGATACCAGAGACAATATCATCAATTCGTAGAAGCATACATGCAGCTTCAATTGCTGTTTTGAAAGTTTGAACTTTAACATTATAAGCATCCCAAATCTGTCAAAAATTACATAAGAGTAAGAACAAAAGCAAATCTTGGAAGAAAAACAAACAATTCACAAACTCACTCCTAATTCCTTCATGTCGCTAATGACACCTGTATTACCATCAATCCCATACCAAGCATTCTCACCATTGGCGTGCTATTATTTTGGAGGAAAAAATAAATCAGCAGAATCCAGAAAACATGTTTCATAGTTAATGCAAGATTCACATATACAGTAACACTGATAATGCAAAGATTTACTTTAGCCTGAAGAGCTGTCATAGTCCTGATCACATTAACACCACAATTCTGGGCTAAAGTTCGCGGGATGACTTCAAACGCATGGGCAACTGCCTCATATGGCCACTATAAAACAAAGCACTGTCAGCATGATTACAACAAAAGGATTTTTCGGTTCATAATCTCAAATAAAATGGGCATTAGCTGGTAACTATTATAAACCGAAAGTCCTCATGAACGAAAAGCAATATTCCTTACCTTGTCCACACCTTCAACAAATGAGCTTTTCTGCTTCAAGTATGCAGAAACTGACATTTCAGATGCTCCACCACCAGGAACAAGTTTTGGATTCTTAATCATGTTTCGGGCAACACACATGGCATCCTGCAACAAGAGAAATCAAACAAAATATCATCAAAAGATATGATATGAGAAGAGGATTTTGTAAGACAAGGCAACCATCTGCTAACAGCACTCACATTAGAGATTCAAATCAACAATGACAGCTTACCTGCAAATTTCTCTCAACTTCATTCAGAAGGTCCTTACTTGCCCCACGAAGAAGAACAGTACAAGCCTTTGGATCTTTGCATTCAGTAATGAAGGTAAAAAACTCGTCTCCTATTTTTTTCACCTCAAATAATCCAGCCCCAGTTCCAATGTCACTGTCCTGTAGCTCATCTGGACGATTAACAATAACAGCTCCACAAACTTTTGCAATCCTGTTATTGTCTGTCTTTCTGAGTCTCCTGATAGCACTGATATTATGCTTACTAAGATAATGGCAGGCAAGATCACTAAGCCCTTTCTCAGTTATAACCACATCCGGCTTGAAGCTAGCTATTTGGGTACATAACTTGAGTATATAATCTTCCTCCATCTTCAAAAGTGTGTGCCTAGGAAGAAAAACCACCATGTATTTAGCATGACAGTAGGATCTCAAACATCATAAAAAAGTGCCAGGGCATAAACAGACCAGTCCTCTTCATTCATGAGTTCTGCATTGGTCATGTTCTCCCCCTTCTTATATTCCAAGGGACAGTCCAAAAGCATGATTCTTGGATTTACAATGCGACGCCTCATTTTCCCTGGTGCAATCACATCCTTAT
Source organism: Ceratopteris richardii (assembly GCA_020310875.1). Taxonomy (NCBI): domain Eukaryota; kingdom Viridiplantae; phylum Streptophyta; class Polypodiopsida; order Polypodiales; family Pteridaceae; genus Ceratopteris; species Ceratopteris richardii. Next base: position 103,886,913 of record CM035430.1, on the reverse strand, counting down.
TAAACATGACACCTCTGAGAACCTGAGAATCTTCCAGCTGTCCACCAGGAATTTTCTCAACTTTTACATACTTCTTGATATCCACCTCATGCAATCCATTTCCCAAATCAACTGAAACTAATGTTGTAGCATCAATGGCCAAGTCCTGACACATAAAACAAATATAAAAATTTTATCAGCTGCAAAATCAAACACATCAAGATATATAAACATTTACACATTCACACATAAAGACCAACAAACATACACATACATGGATTAACACAAACTTCGATCACCCAATAATTATCCAAACATTATATGACTAAATGAAATTACTTATTTTATTTATATTAGTTTAATTACATATTTGTTTACACACACACATGCACGCACTCACACACGTACTTGGATGACGACCTCACACGGATGCAGGTAGAGCACAGACAGGCATGCATGCCGCGTGTCCTCCAGGCCAGACGAGAAGGACATCGTGCCCTATACAGAGACGGTCGGGTCATCATTGATGGACGGCCCATTGACTAGGGATTCACGGCCTATGAGACAGCCCAGCAGGAGGTGCACATTGCAGTCTGGAACTGCAATGGATCTTTGTGGACACATCCAGGGTGCCTCGAGGAGGTGATGGAGGGTAGAGACATTATCTTCTTCACAGAGACACACGAGAGCCCGGGGAGGAGCCTACCGAGGATTGAGGGCTATATGTGGGAGTAAGCTCACCGCCGCCAGATGAGACAGCGCACCACACGAGGATCAGGAGGAGTAGCCGTGCTCTATAGACAGTCGCTACAGCACAGGGTACAGGTGGTAGCTAGAGACCAAGAGGCACGTTTCATGTGGATACGCCTCCAGCTATCAGAGGAGAGAGCAGCGTACTTCGCCGTATGCTACATTGCACCCATTGGTTCGCGCTTCACACATTCCCCCGAGCTGCTATCGGGGGGGAGGGACCAGACACCACATCGCCATATGACTGCCTCAATGACACAATTATGGAGTATACCGGGATGGGTGAAGTCTTCCTTGTAGGAGACTTCAATGCCCGCACTCAGAGCCACCAGTGTGATATCTACGACTTTGACGACCCTGAGATTCTTCGTACCATAGAGGACATGCCTACACTCAGAGCCTCAGCCGACACCGCCACACCCACCTCATACGACCGACACCTACTCTAGATGAGAGAAGCACACCGTCTCATTATATATAATGGGATGGGGACCTGGCCCACCTCGAGCAGTCTCACCTGCATTCCACCCAAGACACCAGAGGGGGGCAGTGTGGTAGACTATGTTATCGGACCCCCGGAGGCGACACATCTCATCACCTCATTCACTATCCCACCCTTACCGATTGGAGCTGATCACGCATATCTTGCCCTATCCATTCGCGGCTCACCATGCATATCCCACCCCGTCACCATATAGCCACGAGCCCATACCACCATTCACTTTATACATGAGCTAGCACATATCTATAGCTCCCATGTTCGAGAGCGCATCTACTCCCTTGATCCCTCTGCCTCCTTGGATACCTAGCACATATCTATAGCTCCCATGTTCGAGAGCGCATCTACTCCCTTGATCCCTCTGCCTCCTTGGATACCCTCACCGCCCACTTCTCCTCGATCCTCCATACATTTGCTACTCTCAGCTTCCCACACACCACCCATAGCACTGCACATTCGACACGGTTGGGGCATACACCCCAGAATAGATGGTACGATGAGGAGTGTAGGCGACTATACCGACATCTCACAGCACAGAGTATCTTGGGATCCATCACAGAGAGGAAGGCACGACGACAGATGCGAGCCCTCACATGCCCGAAACGGCGAGCTATCGAGGAGCAACAGGAGGCAAAGTTGATCGACCTTCTCATGAGTAGGGATTGTGCCACCGTGTGGAGGGCACTACGTGAGTGACGCCCACCTACACCCATAGCAGGTCCTCCGACTTGGCACACCTACGCCCAGAGGTTATATGACGTCCCAGGGCGGCCACCATTGCCGACTCCTTCCACACCGCGTCTTGTGATATCCACCCTCTTCAAAGCAGGCATGGTACGACAGGCCATCCATAGGCTAAAGCATGGCCGTTCAGCAGACCACACGGGGCTAAAGGGAGAGCACTTTATATATGCAGCAGATGTAGTTTCCCACTTGATCGCCCATCTCTTCAACCGTGCTTTGGTTGAGGGATTACCTGACTCATGGACTATGCATACCATTACGCCTATCCATAAGTCCGGTGATATGATGGACCCAGGGAACTACAGGACTATTATGATAGGCCATATCCTGGCCAAGATCTATGGGGCAGTACTAGAGGCAGAGCTCAGTACACACGCTGAGGCAGCTAGAACAGAGCACTCGGCCAAGCAGGCTTCCGCCGCACTTTCTCCACCATTGACCACATCTTCGTGCTTCGTTGCTTGATTGAGAGCGCGAAGGCGAGGAGTAGAGACTATATTGCTGCTTTGTGGATTTCCGCAAAGCCTTCGACATGGTCCCTCGAGAGAGACTACTACGAAGACTCCAAGAGTTACAGCTACCATCATACATGCTATGGGCCATCCACGCTTTGTATGCACGAGTCACAGGCAGGGTACGCTGCCCTTGCGGTCTATCAGACAGACTTGTTAGCACCATTGGTGTGAAACAAGGTTGCCCTCTCTCACCCACTCTCTTCGGTCTCTACATCGACGAGATCACGGACTATATACAGCGAGCAAGAGGGCGAGGAGGAGACCACGGAGGTATGCTAGTACACATCTTATTATATGCTGATGACATTGTTTTGCTTTTAGAGTCACAGGAGGGGTTGCAGTCACATTTACAGGCGCTCGATACCTTTTGCATGGAGAGAGGACTCATAGTGAACCTTGGCAAGACCAAGGTCATGATCTTCCATACCTCAAGGACAGTACGCCATCGTGCCTCTTTCACGGCAGCTGGAGGACAGATAGAGGTAGTGGACTCCTCGTCTACCTAGGTGTCACCTTCTCGGGAACTAGGTTAGGACTAGTTATTGTAGCACTTAGGGAACTATCCTCTAAGGAGGCGTACTAATTGCTCATACTCATGATAGAGAACTTTCTATTCCCTAGAAGAATGTGATGAGCAATTGGCCTACATATTTTTGTGTCCTACCATAAAATCAATTGGAATGGTTCATCTGCCTCAACATGTGTGTGCTTGGCTCAACAAGACCCCTTCGTAGTCAAAAGAAAATAAAAAATAAAAATCATTCATGTGATAAAAATAGTATAAACGATTTTTATTTAGAGCAAAAAAATCGCAATTTAAATCTACTATGCATACATACATATATACATACACACATCTCTCTCTCTCTCTCTCTCTCTCTCTCTCTCTCTCTCTCTCTCTCTCTCTCTCTCTCTCTCTCTCTCTCTCTCTCTCTCTCTCTCTCTCTCTCTCTCTCTCTCTCTCTCTCTCTCTCTCCCCCCCCCTCCCCCAGATGA
>CM035430.1:103835930-103878430 GCA_020310875.1 Ceratopteris richardii | reverse complement strand
TCTACATTGGCATTTCTTCACTTGGTGTTGTTGAATCAAGTGTTTACCTACCACTGCATCACGAGAAATTACCATCGCTATTGCTCTACATAATTTCATAATTGGGATTTGATGTAATAAGTTATTTGAACAGTTCGTTTCCTTCTTTTTGCACATATTCTCTCCCATAATATCTCTTAGACACACTCATACTAATTTTTTGTACCTAGAACCTTTAGATTCAGCCTAATTTCAGATTTTTGTATCACACATTGTATAATGACATTTTGCATTTATTTGGTGTGTGTAATAGTTATATGCTATTGCACTTTTATAATTGTCTTCTCATCTCTTTATATTGTCATTTCTCTCTCATAAATTCACTTCCATCTACCTATCGTTCATTTGTTACTTACTCTTTCTCTTTCTACACAAGATAGAAAAATTTTATTTGAAAAGTTGCAGTTCCTATTACTTCAAGACAAAGACTAACAAAAGAGTATGGAAGAGAATGATAAAGCCATGGTGTCATCATCCAAAGGAAAGAAGAAGAAGAAGAAGACAACAAAGAAGGAGAAGAGTAGTCAACAAAACAAAAAAGAAAGTCTTCTACTTCTAAGTCTTCATCCACTTCTTCTACCACATCTAGTACCAATACTTCTCCCCAACCCAAAGAGAAGCCTACCTCCACTACATCCACCTCTACATTAGGGTTTCTTCATGTGGTGCTACTGAATCAGGTGTTTACCTACCACTTCAACGCGAAAAGTTACCATTATTGCTGCCCTTATCAGCAAAGACCTAATTTCATAATTGGGGTTTGCTGTAATAAATATTTTGAACAATTTATTTCCTTCTTTTTGCACATACTCACTCGCATACTACCTCTTCGATACACTCACACTATTTTTTGTACTTAGAACCTTTAGATTCAGCCTGATTTCAGATTCTTGAATCATACACATATTATATATTGATATTTATATATCATACACGCATATTCACTCGCATAATACCTCTTAGATACACTCACACTATTTTTTGTACCTAGAACCTTTAGTTAAAGCCTAATTTCAGATTTTTGTATCATACACACATTTTGCATTTATTTGGTGTGTGTAATAACTATATGTTATTGCACTATTATATTTTTCTTCTCTCTCTAAATTGTCATTTATCTCTCTCTCTTCTTGATAAAGTCAAGGTGTGTTATGTGTTAAGGTCAAATGTTGAAAATATCTTGCATCAAAAATAATTTTTATTTGGGCCAACCACAATTCCAACATTTGGTATAAGAACATAGTTGACATACACTCTTGTACTCGAGATGAATGACTATAGAGATAGACTGGAGCATGAAGACAAGGTTGATGGAATGTCTAACTATCCAATGTAGAGTTTTATGATGATGACTTTGCTAGTTTCCAAGGACTTATGGAATATTGATAAATACTCTAGGCAAAGACAAGCAAAAAGATGTTGCTTTTTAATCAAAGAAGGCTGTGGAAAATTGCCAATGGCAAGTACTCTAGGCAAAGACAAGAAAGAAGATGTTGCTTCTTGAACCAAGAAGGCTGCTACCCTAATTTTTGCCCCCCCCAAAATGAAGAGGAAGAAGTGGGGATTATATCTTCATCCAAAAACAGAGGGAGACAAATGCAAATTCAACCTACACAAGGGAAGTCTAGATGGGATTCTAGAGATGCACAAGCACCCTTGTTTATTGCTCTGGGAGTTGAGAGGCATATCATTCCACAGATCATTGCCACGCACAACCTCTCGCCAAGCTTTGTTGGAATAAGAGAATCTCGATCACAGAAGAAACCCTACCAAGAAAGCTCACCTCGGTCCTCGAGGGAAAGCCAACACAAGTATGAAAGTTGGTGAGTCAATTCAGACTGACCTACCCTAGGCCAAGACAAGTGAGAAGATGTTGCTTCTTCACCCAAGAAGGCTACTACCCCAATTTTTGCCTCGAAAACTAAGGAAGAAGAGGAGATTATATCTTCATTCATAGACACAAGGAGACAGATGCAGATTCAACCTACAAAAGGGAAGTCTAGATGGGATTCTAGAGATGCATAAGCATTCAGGTTTATTGCTCTCATTTATTGCTCTAGGAGTCAAGAGGCATATCATTCCACATATCATTGTCATTTAGAACCTCTTGTCAAGCTTTGTTGTCAACCTTGGGATTTTACATTATTATCTAGGCATTGAAATCAAAATTCAAGAATGATCATATTTATATGACAAAGCAAAAGTACATTGAAAAACTATTAGAAAGCTTTGAAATGACAGATTGTAAACCTATGCAAATACCTAAGGATGTTAATGTGTCATTTCAGGCAAATGTAGATTCAGAACCTTTTGATGCTACATTATATAGTTAATCCATGGGATGCTTGATGTATCTACGTAATACACATCTAGACAATCAATTTGCAATTTCTCAAGTGCCAAAAGTTCATGCAGAACCACCCAAAATTCATTGAAAAACAATGAAGAGAATATTCAAATTTTTGAAGGAAACTTCGAATTATGCTATGGTATTTCAAAAGTCACCACATTTCTACTACATGATTTTGCATACTCTAATTGGACATGTGACAAAGACACAAGAAGAAGCACAAGTGGTTCTTGTTTCTATGTTGGAGATTGCCTAATTTCATGGCTTTCTAAGAAACAACCGACAATAGCTACTTCCTCAAGTGGACGAGAGAATAGAGCTTCCTTTACCGCTATACTTAAAGCAATTTGGTTAGAAAATTATGAGTTATCTTGATGTTCATGTTTATCTACATACACAAATATTTTCAAATGGTCAAAAGTGTTATCGCTATTGCAAAGGATTGTTGTTGCAAAAAATCATGTTCATCATGCAAGGACAAAACATATTGAAATACACTATCATTACATTTTGGTACAGGTATCTAAAAAGCACGTTGAACTAACTTATGTACCTACAAGTAAAAATATGGAAGGCATATTTACCAATACATTATCCAAAGACAACATCATAAATTACGCAAACATTTGAACATTATGCCATTATGACATTGAGAAGGGAATGCTGAAAAACAATGTCAAGATGCTCCAATTTGCAAAAAGAAATCCAACGATACTAAATTTAAGACTTAGTCAAAATTTGATTAAAGATGACCAACAAAATTTCTCGACTCATTGGAAAGTACTCCTCGAGAGCTTTCTAATCCTTGAGAGCTTTCTAATCATATATAAAAATTCACCATCTAACATCAAAATTACCTCCAAAATTATAACCCTAATTCTACTTTTTAAGTGCTTTTCTCTTATTAAAAAGGTATGGCTCAAAATAATTCGATCAAAAGCAAATCATAATAAAGCAAAAAGCTGGTCAAAAATAATTAAAGCCCTAAAAGCAAAATCTTGCACCAAAAAAAGCTACATACATGGAATCTCAGCTTTTACAAGTTTTTCTTCAGCTTTTTGTGAGTGCTTTTGGTGTGTATGCTAAGGTTCATTTGTTGGAAGATCATGTAAACCTATGATTATTGTTATTAAGGCCCACCCAATTTCCAACACAAAACTAGGGTTTCCTGTAGTAATTGATTTGAAGAGTTCATTTCCTTCTTTTTGCACATATTCACTCACATAATACCTCTTAGACACTCACACTATTTTTTGTTCCTAGAGCCTTTCGATTCAATCTAATTTCAATTTTTTGTATCATACATACACTGTATATTGACATTTTGTATTTAATTAGTGTAATAGCTATATGTTATAGCACTTCTATATTGTCATTTATCTCTTGATTAAGTCAAGTTGTGTTATGTGCTAAGGTCAAGTATCATAAAGATCTTGAATTAACATGTGATTATTTAATTATTATTTGAGCTTACCACACTTCCAACAAAACATACACGTGTGCATGTGTCCATAAATATAACACACACATACATATAAACATACACATCCATATATACATATAAATAGACAAACATACATAATTACATATGTAGCCATACATGCACACAAGAGTTCTCCATACAAGCATAATGCATATATACATAATACATAAACTAGCAATCATTCATACATACATATGTATGTGCATATGTGCATGTGTTGATACATCCGTACATGCGATTATACATACGTGCACATGTCTATATGTACTTGCATAAGTGCATATCTGTGTGTGTATGTGTGTATAATGTGTGTATGTATACTTACATACAATTATACCAAAAAAAAGATTATTACAAAATAGTGTAAACCTTGGATAGGCTTACAAAAGGAGACATCCACCACTTTCTTTACAAGTATTTTGACCACAAAAAAGAAAAATCAACTTAATAATCAATTTTCCTTGCTTCATATTGCCTTTACTTATCAAGTTCATATACATCTTAAGTTAGGAAGGTGTATACATTATGTACAAACACCAAAGATAAGAAAGACAAGTACAAATACATAGGAAAACACGACAAAAAATTGCAAAGAGTAAGATTAGGATAAAACATATAAAATAAGTGCATCTCAAGAAGACATAGCTCCCTTCAAATAGAAGAATGTTATTTCAACTCTACCATATACAATTACAAACTTTATGTAGTTTCAATATGAAATTCTACCTCCTCCAGCGTCAAGAAGCATTTTGAGCATTGCTCGTGGACCAAGGGTAGTTCGAATGATGTCAGAAACTGCCTGCAAATCCAAAAAACTGTGTGACAATGTGCAAGTAAATGAAAAAACTAAATTTAGAGATATAGATTTTAAAGTATACCTATAATTGCTGATCCAAATGTAATGAGACACATGCATGCGTAATTGCTGGGTTAAGTTTTTTCATACTTGATTCTTGAATGTTGGAAAACATCATCACTAAACTAGTGCAAAGTCTGATGTGTAGTAAATTTTAGAGTTTGAGATTTCAATGACAGCATGTATTACCATATGTTACCATTGCAACTCGTAGTTTACAAACTCATTTTCTTAGAGCCTGTTCTTTTCGAGATCTTGTTCTTTTCTTAGACAACTTAAAGCTTTTCAAATTACAATGTGCACGAAATTTCAATTATCATCATACAGATTCATATGTACAATGTAATATGTACAGCATGTGCATCATTGCAGGCTGGATCTATCATCTAAACACATGGCTAGTGTATGCATGTATGTGCTATGTACCATGAATATCTAGGTCCTGCTTTTGGCAGGCTTATGTTGAATAGTACTTTCAATGTTAATTTTCTGTACTTTCAGATCCACATATGCTTGCCATATGGTCATCATATAGAAAAACTGTAGTTACGAGCATACAAACAAGGGAAAGAAAAATGGGGTGAAGTATGCCAGTGCATTTTATCAGGCAAGAATTTCAAGTTACAAACTTTCATAAAATCGACAATAAATATGTATCCTGATGCATTAAAATCTTCTGGGAGTTCTTGGCACTATAGAAACAACATAAACTTGGTGCACACATCCAAGCATTTATAAACAAGACGTAGACTAATAACATTCAGTTATACTAAACAGATGCCAACCAATCATAACTGACCAAGGATCGATTCTTTCAGACAGCTAGTCAGAAAAAATTGAGCACATAGCTACTTGATAAAGCAGGCCCTTGAAAAAAGACGTACCCTTGACGCTTGTATATTTGCATGATGAACATTCTTTCCGGATTCTCTTTTAACGGCATCATCTGAAACACACGGACCAATAATAGTCAAGCATGGAGCATCGAAAGAAAGCACCTAGTTTTGCTTCAGATTGAAATCATTAATACTGACATAAAAAATAGTGTTTAAAAAAACATCCATCATCTTATAGTATGCACAAGTCTCTGACTTTATGCGTGCGTATACCATCCCCAGCTGCCAGATTATAGAAAACAATAAATACGAAATTCGACTGAAGCGTTGTTTCTCGGAACCTTAGCGAGCATGGAGGAGGCAAGGCATTTAAGAAACTAACTGCTCAGTCATAGCTCAATAAATCATTCGTTCTGCTTCTATGTGTCAACTGAATGCATGAGCATGAAAACAAGAACGCGAGCTTGCATCTCGACCGATTGCTTAGACAGGAGCGAATATCTTACTTAAAACAAGAACGGGAGCTTGCATCTTGACTGATTGCTTAGACAGGACGCAAAAGCAAACTCTGTGTCGTTTGCTGAAATGATCTTCTGAATCGCTGCCTTTGCTGCTTTGTTTGGATCTTGGTATTTCCGGCACACGTAGGAGGGAAAACGACGAAGCCCGGAAACGGGAAAAACCTCGACTGATTGCTTTCACACTCACATGAAAACGCCCTATGACCGAAGTCGTTAGTCCACGAAGGAACCATGAACTAAGAGATCATCATATGGCACCTCCGAAATGCATGAAGAAATCCAACTTCCAAGTCTTTAACAAAACACAAAGCTTTTGTAATGTTTTCCGAGAGATTGCAAAGTGTCATGGTTTATTTGTAATTTTTATTATTTTAAATGGATCAATGGGCATTAAATTTCTTTCAACCTAGATGTTCGAAATTGGGTGTGTGTGTTATTCTTTCAAAAACTTAAACTCGATGTGGAGAAACGATCGAAGATAAACTCCAAAAAGAAGAACTTTTGGTTTCAATAGGCTATCTTATTTTACATACAAACAAGAAAACACTTTGTGGGCACCTTATGGGCCTAAGGCTAGTGTAACCACATTGTATTCAGTTGAAACCAGTTGTCTTTGGGCAATTCTCTATTGTGTCGCCTTCGAGCAATCTAACCCTTGCTTTGTGGGATACAGGGGGGTTCCATGGGTACTATGCCCGTTCACTGTACAATTGAAATTCAAAGTTAAAGCTCGGAGGAGTAGGCTTCAACTGAACCTCCATTAAAAAAATGAAACACTTTTCTCATTCATATTGACCTAGAAGTTAATGATTCCATGTATTTTTACATTTTTTTTTTAAATCAATATAAATTGTGAAAGCTCTAACATCACGACTACATTAAGAGCACCACAAAATCTTGAGAACTATTCTTTATATTGTTGAAATATTTGGTAGTGATGTGAGTGAACACACTTAAGATAGCTTGGGGTATTTTTTTCCTTCTTTAGGAGGTTTTTTCCCCGACTTTTATGTACACTTATAAGCCTAACAAGTCACTCATTTGTGTACATTCATTTGGTTATACAATAAGTGTTGTGTTGTTCTTCAGGCTTCTTCTTCTTCTTCTTTGTGTTGTTTTTTATGCTTTTGTAGTCCTCGGTCTTCAACAATTGGCATCAGAGTAGGTTGTCACTTTCTTTAGGGCATCACCGATGCCCTTCTAGTCACTGTCTCAAAATTGCACAGAAATTGGTGAACATACTCAAGGTGATTAGTGTTGGAGATTGAGGTCTGCGGAAGCACGCGAACAGCACAAGGAAGAAGAAGAAGCTTGAAGCACAACACACAATACTAAATGTATTACCAAGAGAATTCACAAAGATAAGTGAGTTGTTAGGGTTATAGGCATATAGAGCTGGGAAAAGAACCTCCTAAAAGCGCCTCGACTGTCCTAGTGTGTTCACACACATCACTACCTAAATATATCAACAAATCCTCCCTCGGAGTCATGCGATGAACAATGACTTGCACTCATGTATAAGGAAGTGCCAAGCTACGTGGAATCAATCCACAAAAGGAAGTAAGCCCAAAACTTTGCGGAAAGCATCAAACTTCTCCTACGTAGAGCCTTTGTGAAAAGGTGTGCAGTGTTCTCCCTCACATGATGATAGTGAACCTCAATGTGCCTAGTGCGAGCATGTAACACAAGGTTCCTCACAACTGTCAATGCGCTCTAACTGTCAGTGAAGATGGTGGTGGCAGAAGACTAACCAACACCCAAAGCAACCATAAGGCGTTTGAGCCACACACATTCAACAGTCGCTGGGAAAACTTCCCTATACTCAGGCTCCAAACTAAAAGTGGCGATAGTACGTTGCTTATTTCTCAACCAAGATATGCATGAGTTATCAAGCATGAAGTAAAAACCAGTGATGGACACACGATTGTCATAGCAACCAGCCAAGTTAGAGTCCGAAAAAGCATGTAAACCTGTTGGAGTTAGACTTCTGCGGAAGCACGCGAACAGCACAAGGAAGAAGAAGAAGCTTGGAGCACAACACACAATACTGAATCTATTACTAGAGAATGTACAAAGATAAGTAGCCCATTAGGGCAATAGGCGTATATACAAGCCGAGGGAAAAAAACCTCCTAAAGAGGGAAAAAAGTGCCCCGGCGGTCCTAGTGTGTTCACACACATCACTACCTAAATATATCAACAAATCCCCCTTGGGAGTGATGCGGTGAACAAGGAGTTGGCACTCATGTATAAGGAAGTGCCAAGCTATGTGGAAATCACTCCACAAAAGGAAGTAAGCCCAAAGCTTTGCGGAAAGCTTCAAACTTCTCCCTAGGCAGAGCCTTCGTGAAAAGGTCTGCTATGTTCTCCTGCGTGGGCACATATGCCAAGCTGATCTCCCCAGTAGAGAACCTCTCCCTGACATAGTGATAATGCACCTCAATGTGCTTAGTGCGAGCATGGAACACAGGGTTCCTCACAACTTCCAATGCACTATGACTGTCAGTGAAGATGGTGGTGGCAGAAGACTGGCCAACACCCAAATCAGCCATAAGGCGTCTGAGCCACACACACTCAACAGTCGCTGTGAAAGCCTCACAACTAGAAGTGGCCACAGTAGGCTGCTTCTTGCTCAAGCAAGATATACATGAGCTACCAAGCATGAAGCAAAAACCACTGGTGGACACACGAGTGTCATAGCAACCAGCCCAATCTGAGTCAGAAAAAGCATGCAAATCTGGCTGTAGTGATCCCCCCTTGGGATAAAACAACCCAAGTCGCCGAGTACCACTCAAGTAGCGAAAGATGCGCTTAACCGCCTTCCAATGCGTGACTCTTGGGCAATGCATAAACCTACTCATCTGTGAGACAGCAAACTAAATATCTGGCCGAGTAATGCATAAATAAATCAAGCATCCAACTGCCTGCTGATAGAGAACAACATCAAATGCATCTCCAGCATCATGAAGACTCAATCGTAAACCTGTCTCCATAGGAGTAGCAATAGGCTTACAGTCTTCAAGGCCAAAACGCTGCAATAATGTGTCAATATATTTTGTTTGACACAAAGTCATCCCACCATCAACTTGCATAAACTGAATGCCCAAATAGTGATGCAAATGCCCCAAATCAGACATCTCAAATGAGGCATGCAAATCAACCTTGAAATCAGCAATATGCTTCTCAATAGGACCACTGAGCAGCATGTCGTCAACATAGACAAGAATGATCAGAAGCACATCATTAGCACGCTTAACATATAAGGTGCTTTCAGTTGGACTGTTCTCAAAACCATGTGCAATCAGATAGGCATGTATCTTCTCATACCAAGCACGTGGTGCTTGCTTTAAACCATATAATGCCTTCTTTAACCTGCACACCTTGTTTTCATGCCCTTTCTGCACAAAGCCACGGGGCTGAAAAACATACACTTCTTCATGCAAGTCACCATTCAGAAATGTTGGTTTAATGTCCAACTAATGTACATTCCAACCATGATGGGCTGCAAGTGCACAAATGCTCAGAACAGTAGTCATACGGCATGTAGGTGCAAAGGTCTCATCAAAATCAATGCCTCTTTCTTGCGCATAACCCTTTGCAACAAGCCTAGCCTTATAATTGTCAACTGTACCATCAGGTTTACGCTTCAGCTTGTATACCCACTTAGTGCCAATGGCCTTCTTGCCAGGAGGCAAGTCACATAAAGACCATGTACCATTCTTCATTATAACATCATATTCAGATTGCATAGCAGCCATCCAATTTTCTGAATTTTGTGCTTCATCAAAAGAACAAGCTCATTCTCATCACAGAGACTAGACGCAGCCATAGCATAGCAATCTGATGCAAAGGAGGCACTATGAGAGCCTGAACGAGTACGATATGACAAAGGTGCATCTAATTTGCTGTCACGCAAAGTCTGCACCAGCCATTTTGGCATAGTTTTTGCCTGCTCAATATCAGCTCTCTCATCAACAAGTGCATCATGTAAATCTGCATCAGAAATGGAATGATCTGCATCATCATATGAAACCTACAAAGGCTGAGAAGTTGCCTCATTAGGACCAGCACTAGATTGTCCACCTGTAAAAAGAGGCATCAAAGTATCATACATGTCTTTGGAGCTAACAGATGTCTCCTTAGTACATGAAAGCAATGGCTGAATAGCATCTTCCACAAAGACAACATCACGGCTAACCAAAATGCGTTTAGTCTGTGGATGATACAGACTATAGCCTTTACTTTCAGAACTGTACCCAACAAAAATACATTTTACTGCCTTATCATCCAGTTTTCTACGATGTTGTTCAGGCACTAATGCATATGCTAAACAACCAAAAACACGCAGATGAGCAACAGATGGCTTGCGGTCATGCCAAGCCTCATATGGAGTGATAGACTGCAGCGCTTTAGTGGGACACCTGTTAAGTACATATGCTGCACACATGACAGCCTCAAGCCAGAAACTATGTGGTAAAGCCTGACTCTTGACCATACACCTCGCCATCTCCATGAGTGACATGTTCTTCCGTTCAGCAACTCCATTCTGTTGAGGTGTATACGACACTGTAAACTGGTGTTTTATCCCACATTCATCCAGAAATGCATTAAAATCAGAAGACATATATTCCCCCCCTCGATTAGAACGGAGGGTGCCCATTTTACATGCTGACAGATTTTCAGCCAAAACCAAAAACTGTTTGAAGCACAAAAACACTTCGGACTTTGCCTTCAATGGATATACCCATGCATGCCTGGAAAAATCATCAATGAATGTCACGAAGTAAAGATAGTTTCCAAAAGAAGGTGTCTGCATAGGACCACAGACATCACTATGTACAAGCTGCAATTTTTGCGTAGCCCGAACTCAACCATCTTTTGGAAAGGAGGAACACTGCATTTTGCCCAAAATATATCCTTCACATACATGTTTTCCAGGTGCCTCAAGCTTGGGCAAAGAAGACACCATATCAGATTTCTACAAGCGTAGCAAACTAGCAAAAATCAGATGACCAAAGCGTGCATGCCAAAGCTTTGCATCTGACATAGCCTGAGAATCATGAACTGCACATGCCGAATCATTCACAGATCTTTCATAGTCTATGAGCTTATACAACCCATAACATAAAATGCCAGAAGCAATAATAACATCGCCATTTGACAGATCATGAACAGTACATCTGTCATCAGTAAATTTCACAACCAAGCCAATCTTGGCTAATGCAGAAATTGATAACAGATTCTTCTTGATCCCTGGCACAAATAAAGCATCTGACAAGGTGAAAGAACTACCATCAGCAGTAGTCAGAATGATCTTACCAACTCCCATAATAGGATAAGAGGAGTTGTTGGCGCATGTGACAGTATTCCCTGTAGGGGCAAGCTCGAGTGAAGAGAAGAAACTGCGCTGCGAGGTAATATGTTTGGTCGCCCCACTGTCAAAGTACCAAACATCTGAGTCCACTGCAGACATGCATTGCTCATGAGAAGATGGGTCAAAACTGCAAACAGTAGTAAACGCCCATTCTTCTTCCTGCACAAGATTAGCAGACTCTGTTTTTGGTGTAGAGGCTTCTGCAACAACCATTCCAGCCTCCTTTTTCTTTGCCTCTTTTGCAGCCAGTTTTGGATAGTTCTTTATGATATGATCATTCCCTTTACAATACTTGCAAAACAAATTTCTGCTTTTCTGATTTCTTCTCATCTTTATCCTGGTTCTTCGAATGCGCAGCATTTGCAGATTTCTGCTTACTAGTAGAAGAGCTCCATTTTCCTTTGCCCTTCTCACTAGCCAGGAAAGCTTGATCTGCAACACGCATAATGGACCTGTTCTGTCTGGACTGATCTTCCTGCAACAGAACAGAAACTAACTCCTCAAATGATAAGGCATTCGGATTGCCTTTCATCATCAACCAAAGAGTAGAAGCAAAACTCTGGTATGAATCAGGAAGACCATTCAGAACGGTCTACACAAGTGAGCTATCTGGTATAACCTCATCAGCAGAAATCAACTTTTCCTTCAAATCTTTGATCTTCGTTAGGAAACTGTCCATAGAATCACCTTCATTCATGTGCTCACTCTCTAACTGTTTTCGGAGGTAAGCAACACGAGCCTCATTCCTAGCTTGGTACAATGTGGTAAGTGTATCCAAGCATCCCTAGCTGTTCTGCAAGAGCGAATGTGAGGAATAATGGCACATTTGACAGACAAAGCTATCAATGCATGTGCCTGGGCATCTCTGCCATCCCAACAAATCTGCTCTGCAGTAGGTGCAGCAAAATAGCAGCACGAACAGGAATCTGCACAATAAAATCTTCGACACCATCTTCATCAGCTCCAGCACCTGTATTCGTAGTACCTGTTCAGGTGTAACAGGACGTCTTTCAACACCCTGCACAATGTTCCATAATCCTTTTGCAACCAATACATGTTGCATCATATAAGCCCATAATGGGTAGTTGGTACCATCCAACTTATCCTCCATAACCAACATACGGAATACATCACTGCTTTCAGCCATGGCCGGTGACTAAAATACCTTGATGCAGAAAATTGACTGTATCTCAAAAAGTTGAACAGAACTGCCTAGACGAGTTCTGCTAGACCTGTAGAAGACTTTGAGACGCTTAAACTGGCAAACAGAAACTGGTATATACCTTTGGCACAAAAAGACGAAATAGCCTGCACAAGCGCTGCGATAGTGCGTTCAGAGGCCGAAACGAGCTCAGATCGCGATTTCGGCACCACACAGCAAAGCTGTTTTGATCTCGGAAACACCCTGAGTATGCTTACCAAAATTCGTACGATTCTGAGATTGCAAACGGAGGAGGATACCAATTGTTGGAGTTAGACTTCTACGGAAGCACGCGAACAACACAAGGAAGAAGAAGAAGCTTAGAGCACAACACACAATACTGAAAGTGCCCCGACGGTCCTAGTGTGTTCACACACATCACTACCTAAATATATCAACAAAACCTCACGATAGTGATCCACCCTTGGGATAAAACTATCCAAGTAGTCGGGTACCACTCAGGTAGCAAAAGATGCACTTAACCGCCTGTCAATGCTTGACATCTGGGCAATGCATAAACCTTACATCTGTGAGACAGCAAACTGAATATCTGGCCGAGTAATGCATAAGTAAATCAAGCATCCAATAGCCTAGTGATAGTGAACAACATCAAATGCATCTCCAACATCATGAAGACTCAATCGTAAACCTCTCTCCATAGGAGTGGCAATAGGTTTGCAGTCTTCAAGGCCAAAAATGTTGCACTGTACATTGATGTTTTATCCCACGTTCAGCCAGAAATGCATTAAAATTAGAAGACATATATTCCCCCCACTCGATCAAAATGGAGGGTCCATTTTACATGCTGATAGATTTTCAGCCAAAACCAGAAACTGTTTGATACACATAGACACTTCAGACTTTGCTTTTAATGGATATATACATGCATGCCTGCAAAAACCATCAATGAAAGTCACGAAGTAAAGATAGTTCCCAAAAGAAGGTGTTTGCATAGGACCACAAACATCACTGTGAACAAGCTACAATTTCTGAGTAGCTCGAACTGAACCATCTTTTGGGAAGGAGGAACACTGCATTTTGCTGAGAATACAACCTTAACATACATGTTTACCAGGTGCCTCAAGTTTGGGCAAAGAGGACACCATTTCAAATTTTTGCAAGCGTAGCAAACTAGCAAAATTCAGATGACCAAAGCGTGCATGCCAAAGCTTTACAGCTGGCATAGCCTGAGAATCTTGAACTTCACATGTTGAATCATTCACATATTTTGCATAATCTATGAGCTTATATAGCCCATGACATAAAATGCCAGAAGGAATAATGATGTCGCCATTTGGCAGATCATGAACTGTACATCTATCATCAACTAATTTCACAACCAAGTCAATCTTGGCTAATGCTGAAACTGATGATAGATTTTTCTTGATCACTGGCACAAATAAAGCATCCAACAATGTAAAAGAACTAACATCAGTAGTAGTCAGAATGATCTTACCAACTCCCATGATAGGATAAGAGGAGTTGTTGGCACATGTGATAGTATTCCCTGTAGGGGCAGGCTCAAGTGAAGTGAAGAAATTATGTTGTGAGGTAATATGTTTGGTTGCCCCATTAACAAAGTACCAAACATATGAGTCTATTATAGACACATACATTGTTCATGAGAAGATGGGTCATAGCTGCAAATAGTGATAAATGCCCATTTTTTTCATTCTACACAAGATTAGCATACTCGGTTTTGGGTATCTACAACAACCATTCCACCCTCTTTCTTCCTTGCCTCTTTAGTAGCCAATTTTGGACAACTCTTTATGACATGATCATTTCCTTTTCAATATTTGCAAAACTATTTTTGTTTTTTTGTTTTCTTCTCGTCCCTGTCATCCTTCTTTGATTATGCAGAATGAGTAGATTTTTGCTTACTAATAGAAGAGCTCCATTTACCTCTGCCCTTCTAACTAGCCAGGAAAGTTTGGTCTACAACACGCATAATGGACTTGTTCTACCTAGAGTGGTCTTCTTGCAACAAAACAAAGAATAACTCTTCAAATGTTAAGGCATTTGGATTGCCTTTCATCATCAAACGAGGAGTAGAAGCAAAACTCTGATATGAATTGGGAAGACCATCCAGAACAGTCTACACAAGTGAATTGTCAGCCAAGACTTCATGAGCAGAAATCAATTGTTCCTTCAAGCCTTTGATCTTTGTCAGAAAATTATCCATGGAATCTCCTTCATTCATGTGCTCACTCTCCAATTGTTTTCGGAGTTAAGCAACACGAGCCTCATTCCTTGCTTGGTATAAAGTGGTAATTGTATCCCAAGCATCCTTAGTTGTTCTACAAGAGCAAATGTGAGGAATAATGGCACGTTTGATAGACAAAGCTATCAATGCATGTGCTTGAGCATCTCTTCCATCCCAACAATTTTGCTCTGTGATAGGTGCAGTAGGAATGGCAACACGAACAGGAATATGAAGAATATCGACATCTTCAATCTCTTCTGCATCACCTTCACCAACTGTGTTTCTAGGTGTAATAGGACATTTTTCAACACCCTGTACAACATTCCATAGTCCTTTTGCAATCAATACATGATGCATCATATAAGCCCATAATGGGTAATTGGTAGCATCCAACCTATTCTCAACAACCAACATACAGAATAGTGCTTTCAGGCATGGCCACTTATTAAAATACCCTGATGCAAAAAAATGACTATATCTCAAAAAGTTGAACAAAACTACCCTGTTGAGTTTTGGTAACTTGTAACAGCCTTTGAGATGCTTATACTGGCAAACCAAAACTTGTATATATCTTTGGCACAAAAAGATGAAATTGCATGCACAAGTGCTATGATAGTGCGTTCGGAGGCCAAAACGAGCTCAGATCACGATTTTGACACCACAAAATGAAGCTATTATGATCTCTTAATGACATATGTGGAGCACTGTTGAGTGAGGAGATTCGTAGAGAATCTATGGTTGGCACTCAGAGTGAAGATGCATATAATGTTTGCGATTCTTACCAAGGGAAGAATCAACAACATGGCAGGAGCAAGTTCTTTGGTCAAGGGAATAAGAGTAGAAGTAAATCAAGGAAGAGGGATATCAAATGCCATTATTATCATATGAAAGGACACATGAAGAAAGATTGCTATGCATTAAAGAATGCTAAAGGTCAAGGGCAAAATGTTGATGGGCATGTTAAACAACTACCTGCACCATCTACTTCGACAGTGAAGATTGAAGCAATCAATGTTATTTCTAATGATGCTAATGTGTTGACACTTGACATTATTGTGTCGATTGAGGCTCTTATGGTTGATTCTCTTTCTCACACGTGGCTGCTAGATTATGGTGCTTCTTTTCATGTGACATCACATATAGAATGGTTCTCTACTTATGCAACAAAGTCTCTTGGTAATGTGAGACTTATTGACTCTTACCAGTGTGATGTTGTCGGGATTGGCGATGTGGTTGTGAAGTTCATTGATGTTTCAAAATTTACTATGCATAATGTATGCCATATGTTGATATGTTTAGGTAGTGATGTGTGTGAACACTCTAGGATCGTCGGGGCACTTTTTTTCCTCTTTAGGAGGTTTTTTCCCCCCGGCTTGTATATACGCCTATTGCCCTAATGGGCTACTTATCTTTGTACATTTTAGTGGTAATACATTCAACATTGTGTGTTGTGCTCCAAGCTTCTTCTTCTTCCTTGTGTTGTTCGCGTGCTTCTGTAGATGTCTAACTCCAACAACTGGTATCAGAGTAGGTCGCCGCTTCATCTAGGGTGTTGTCTACACCTCTCCGGTTGCAGTCTCAGAATCGCATGAAATTTGGTAAGCATACTCAAGGTGTTTCAGATATCAAAACAACTTTGTTGTGTGGTGCCAAAATCGCAATCTGAGCTCGTTTCGGCCTCTAAACGCACTATCACAATGCTTATGCACTCTATTTCATCTTTTTGTGCCAAAGGTATATACCAGTTTTGGTTCGCTAGTATAAGTGTCTCAAAGTCTACTACAGGCTTAACAGAATTAGTCTGGGTAGTTCTGTTCAACTTTTTGAGATACAATCAATTTTTTGCATCGAGGTATTTTAGTCACTGGCCATGGCTGAAAGTAGTGATGTATTCCGTATGTTGGCTGTTGAGGATAAGTTGGATGATACCAACTACCCATTATGGGATTATATGATACGTCATGTATTGGTCGCAAAAGGACTATGGAATATTGTGTAGGGTGTTGAAAGACGTCCTGTTACACCTACGAATACAAGTATTGCAAATACAAGTGTTGGAGCTGATGGAGATGGTGTCGAAGATGATGATATTCTGTAGATTACTGTTGTTGCTGTTTCTGTTGCACCTACTATAGAGCAAATTCGTTGGGATGGCAGAGATGCTCAAGCACATGCATTTATAGCTTTGTCTGTCAAATGTGCCATTATTCCTCACATTCGCTCTTGCAGAACAACTAAGGATGCTTGGGATACACTTACCACATTGTACCAGGCTAGGAATGAGGCTCATGTTGCTTGCCTCCGAAAACAATTGGAGAGTGAGCACATGAATGAAGGTGATTCTATGGACATTTTTCTCACAAAGATCAAGCATTTGAAAGAACAATTGATTTTTGCTGATGAAGTTATACCAGATAGCTCACTTGTGGAGACCGTTCTGAATGGTCTTCCTGACTCATATTAGAGTTTTGCTTCTACTCTTTGTTTGATGATTAAAGCCAATCCAAATGCCTTGTCATCTGAGGAGTTAGTCTCTATTCTGTTGTAGGATGATTAGTCTAGGCAGAATAGGTCTATTATGCATGTTGCAGATCAAGATTTCCTGGCTAGTCAGAAGGGCAAAGGTAAATGGAGCTCTTCTACTAGTAAGCAGAAATCTGCAAATGCTGCACATTCGAAGAAGGAAGACAAAGGTGAGAAGAAATCAGAAAAGCAGAAATTGTTTTACAAATATTGTGAAGAAAATGATTATGTCATCAAGAGCTGTCCAAAACTGGCTACTAAAGAGGCAAAGAAGAAAGAGGCCGGAATGGTTGTTGCAGAGGCCTCTACACCGAAAATAGAGTCTGCTAATCTTGTGGAGGAAGAAGAATGGGCGTTTACTATTGTTTGCACTTTTGACCCATCTTCTCATGAGCAGTGCATGTCTGCAATAGACTCAGATATTTGGTACTTTGATAATGGGGCGACCAAACATATTACCTCGCAGCACAATTTCTTCTCTTCACTCGAGCCTTCCCCTATAGGGAATACTGTTACATGTGCCAACAACTCCTCCTATCATGTTATGGGAGTCGGTAATATCATTTTGACTACTGCTGATGGTAGTTCTTTCACTTTGTCAGATGCTTTGTTTGTGCCAGGGATCAAGAAAAATCTATTATAAGTTTTTGCATTAACTAAGATTGGCTTGGTTATGAAATTTGTTGATTATAGATGTACAGTTCATGATCTGTCAAATGGCGATGTCACTATTGCTTTTGGCATTTTATGTCATGGGCTTTATAAGCTCATAGAATATGAAAGATTTGTAAATGATTTGACATGGGCAGTACATGATTCTTAGGCTATGTCATATGCAAAGCTTTTGCATGCACGCTTTGGTCATCTGAATTTTGCTAGTTTGCTATGCTTGTAGAAATCTGAAATGGTGTCCTCGTTGCCCAAACTTGAGGCATCCAGTAAACATGTATGTGAAGGCTGTATTTTGGGAAAAATGAAGTGTTCTTCCTTTCCAAAAGATGGTTCAGTTCGGGCTACTTAGAAATTGCAGCTTGTACATAGTGATGTCTGTGGTCCTATACAAACACCTTATTTTGGGAACTATCTTTACTTCGTGACTTTCATCGATGATTTTTCTAGGCATGCATGGGTATATCCATTGAAGGCAAATTCTGAAGTGTTTATGTGCTTCAAACAATTTCTGGTTTTGGCTGAAAATCTGTCAGCATGTAAAATGGGCACCCTCTGTTCTGATCGAGGGGGGAATATATGTCTTCTGACTTTAATGCATTTTTTGCTGAACGTGGGATAAAACATCAGTGTACAGTGCCATAAACACCTCAATAGAATGGAGTTGCTGAACGAAAGAACATGTCACTCATGGAGATGGCGAGGTGTATGGTCAAGAGTCAGGCTTTACCACATAGTTTCTGTCTTGAGGTTGTTATGTGTGCAACATATGTACTGAACAGGTATCCCACTAAAGCAATACAGTCTATCACTCCATATGAGGCTTGGCATGGTCGAAAGCCATCTATTGCTCATCTGCGTGTTTTTGGTTGTAAACAACATCGCAAAAAATTGAATGATAAAGCACTAAAATGTATTTTTGTTGGGTACGATTCTGAAAGTAAAGGCTATTGTCTGTATCATCCAAAAACTAAACACGTTCTAGTTAGCCGTGATGTTGTTTTTGTGGAAGATGCTACTCAACCATTGCTTTCATGTACTAAGGAGACATATGTTAGCTCCAAAGACATGTATGATACTTTGTTGCCTTTTTTTACAGGTGGACAGTCTAGTGTTGGTCCTAATGAGGCAACTTCTCAAGCTTTGCAGGTTTCATGTGATGATGCAGATCATTCGATTTTTGATGCACATATACATGATGCACTTGTTGATGAGAGATGTGACACTAAGCAGGCAAAAACTATGCCAAAATGGTTGATGCAGACCTTGCGTGATAGCAAATTAGATGCACCTCTATCATATCGTACTCGGTCAGGCTCTCATAGTGCCTCTTTTGCATCAAATTGTTATGCTATGGCTGCCTCTAGTCTCTGTGATGAGACTGAACCTGTTTTGTTTGATGAAGCATAAAATTCGGAACATTGGATGGCTGCAATGCAATCTGAATATGATGTTATCATGAAAATGGTACCTTGTCTTTATGTGACTTGACTCCTGGCAAGAGGGCCATTGCCACTAAGTGGGTATACAAGCTGAAGCATAAACCTGATGGAACAATTGACAGGTATAAACCTAGGCTTGTTGCAAAGGGTTATGCACAGGAAAGAGGCATTGATTTTGATGAAACCTTTGCTCCTACTTGCCGAGTGACTACTGTTCGTAGCATCTGTGCACTTTGTAGCTCATCATGGTTGGAATGTACATGAGTTGGACATTAAAAAAGCATTTATGAATGGTGATTTGCATGAAGAAGTGTATGTTTTTCAACCCTGTGGCTTTGTGCAAAAAGGGCATGAAAACCAGGTGTGCAAGTTAAAGAAGGCATTATATGGTTTAAAGCAAGCACCATGTGCTTGGTATGAAAAGATACATGCCTATCTCATTGCACATGGTTTTGAGAACAGTCCAACTGAAAGCACCTTATATGTTAAGCATGCTAATGATGTGCTTCTAATCATTATGGTGTATCTTGATGACATGTTGCTCACTGGTCCACATGACATGCATATTGTTGATTTTAAGGCTGATTTGCATGCCTCATTTAAGATGTCTGATTTGGGGCATTTGCATCACTATTTGGGCATTCAGTCTATGCAAGTTTATGGTGGAATGACTTTGTGTCAAACAAAAGATATTGACACATTATTGCAGCGTTTTGGCCTTGAAGACTATAATCCTATTGCCATTCCTATGGAGACATGTTTACGATTGAGTCTTCATGATGCTGGAGATGCATTTGATGTTGTTCTCTATCAACAGGCTATTGGATGCTTGATTTACTTATGCATTACTCGACCAGATCTTCAGTTTGTTGTCTCACATATGAGTAGGTTTATGCATTGCCCAGGTGTCAAGCATTAGCAAGTGGTTAGGTGCATCTTTCGCTACTTGAGTGGTACCTGACCACTTGGATTGTTTTATCCCAAGGGGGTATCACTACTGCCAGATTCGCATGCTTATTTTGACAGTGATTGGGCTGGTTGCTATGACACTCGTGTGTCCACCAATGGCTTTTGCTTCATGCTTGGTAGCTCATGTATATCTTGGTTGCACAAGAAGCAGCCTACTGTGGCCACTTCCAGTTGTGAGGCTGAGTATAGGGTAGCTTTCACAGTGACTGTTGAGTGTGTGTGGCTCAAATGCCTTATGGCTGATTTGGGTGTTGGTCAGTCTTCTGCCACCACTATCTTCACTGACACTCAGAGTGCATTGGCAGTTGCGAGGAACCCTACGTTCCATGCTCGCACTAAGCACATTGAGGTGCATTATCATTATGTCAGGGAGAGATTCTCTGCTGGGGAGATCAACTTGGCATATGTGCCCATGCAGGAGAACATTGTAGATCTTTTTACAAAAGGCTCTGCTTAAGGAGAAGTTTGAAGCTTTTCACAAAGCTTTGGGCTTACTTCCTTTTGTGGATTGATTCCACAAAGCTTGGCACTTCTTTATACATGAGTGCAAGCTCCTTGTTCACCGCATCACTCCCAGGGAGGATTTGTTGATATATTTAGGTAGTGATGTGTGTGAACACTCTAGGACCGCCCGGGCACTTTTTTCCCTCTTTAGGAGGTTTTTTTTCCCCGGCATGTATATACGGATATTGCTCTAATGAGTTACTTATCTTTGTACATTCTAGTGGTAATACATTCAACATTGTGTGTTGTGCTCCAAGCTTCTTCTTCTTCCTCTTGCTATTCGCGTGCTTCTGCAGACATCTAACTCCAATAGCATGTACATCATTTATCATGCAGTTTGATGTCAATTGGTCAACTTGATGACCTTGGCTGCAAGGTGGTCTTCTATGTTCAATCCTTTCGCATATCAAAGGGAAATATGGTTATTGCAAAAGGAAGCAAAGTTGGTTCACTTTATCCTTTATTGTTATCATAGAACACTTGTTCGTTGTTATTGAACAACCTATGGCTTGTATTTGGCATGGGTGTTTGGGCCATATATCTCGTAGTGGAATAGAAAATATTTTTCATCCTGGCTACTTACCTATGTTATCTTTCTCTAATTTTTCATTTTGTGGGCATTGTCAATATGAAAAGCAAACTAGGCATATGCATAAGATGCACATTGGCTCTTCAATTCAGCCTTTGGATCTCATTCATACAAATGTGTGTGGTCATATGCCCACAAGGCCATTAGGTGGTTCTTTTTACTTTGTCAATTTCATAGATAATGCCACTAGAAAAGTTTGGGTATATCCTATTAAATCAAAGGATGAGGTATTTCCTACTTTCAAAAAATGGCTTGCTTGAGTTGAGACTAAAAAGGGAACTAAGCTTAAGGCTTGTTGGTGTAAATTACAAGCCTACACATTTGGCTCAAAGGATACATTGAAGTCCATACACACATGAAGAAGCATAGGAACATATGGTAGTTGTTAATTACCACTTTATCTCATTTGTAAAAGTCAAGTTGACTTGGAATCTCTTGTAATCACCTACCAAAAGGATTCGTGGAAAATTAGTTGTTTGATTGAAAGAATATCTCCAAGCATTTAGGAGCTTGATCATAGGGAGCCAAAAGTTTGAATTTGAATTCGAAATTTTTTACTCATTCCTATAAAAATGGACATGAAAAGTCGTTGGCAAGAGAGAGCACTCCCGAGCATAGCATTACTGATTTTTGAGTGTGTGTGTGTGTGAGGTCTACACTCTAGCCCACACCTCTCTACACCATTTGGCAATGATATTCATGCCAATGGAGTTGTATACAAATGTTCATTAATACATACATTTACATTGTCAATCTCTGAGTTCTCTATTAGTCTACTCAAAAGTCTGTCAACTTGTCAAGGGCATATCTCGGTCAATTATTCACCAAATTCAGTGATTTAAAGCTTGTTGGATTCAGCTTGAAGTAATCTACATGCTATCAAAGTTTGAAGAAATTCTATTCAGCCATTTTGGAGAAATCCGTGTCGAGGTGATCTCTGGTCATTTTCTACTATAATCCTAAAAAGTCGGGGATATAGCTTAACTTGCTAAATTGATTTCTCTTAGCATAGTTTATCATTTTACATCATTCCACTTGGAATAGGTAGCTTATTAAGCTAATTAGATACCCCTAAAAGGAATTTTTCCAATTCCTACTGTGCTGGTCATACTGAGCAAAATACCCAGCAGGTGTCAAGACATAAATAGAAGGTTTTCTTGAGTTTGTGACATCCAAAGTTATCTGTTTTGATTCAATCATTGCACACAACATTTCCAAAGTACATAGGACATTTTATGGTGCCATTGGAAATCTAAGGAGGTCTAGTTATCAACTCTGAAGCAAAAGAGGGCTGGTACAAAACAGGTTTAGCAGTACCTACTCGGTCTCTTGGAGCATCCATCCATCTTTCCCAGCAGTGGTATCCAAGCAAACAAAGGTAAAATGGGAGATGGTTTTCCTTCATTCATTGATAAATTGGACAGGAACAATTATCAAGCATGGTGTCTAAGGATGAAGACCTACTTACAAGTAAGGAGTCTCTATGGATACATCTCAGGAGATGAGGAATTGCCCTCATTCAAAACAAGAGGATTACCAACCAAGGAAGAACATGAAAAGCTCAACACATGGTGTGCTAAGGATGCATTGGCAAGGTCTTATTTACTCAACTCTATATTTGATTTTCTTTTGCCACATATTAGAAATTGTAAGACATCCCAAGAGACTTGGGAAACCTTGTCATCATATTTTTCCTCCAACACAAGGGCTAGGAAAAATCAGTTGTGGATTGAATTCCCAACATTAAGGAAGCAACCTAAGCAAGCTGTTTCAGAATTTGTGACCAAGATTAAAGATGTAGCAGATCAGTTAGCAAGCATAGGAGAAGAGATTGAAGAAGAACAGATTGTAAGGCAAGTGATCAATGGGATCAAGGCTGATGACAAATGGGAAAGCTTCACCACAGCTATGGATCTTTACATGGATATGCACACTCCAGATCTTACAAATCTCATGTGACAATTATTTACTCATGAAGCAAAGCTCAACAAAAATGGAGATACATCCAAAGGTAATAACTCTTCTGCCCTATACACTGATAAGAAATCTAAAGATAAAGGCAAAAGCAAGAAGGTGGAAGATGAAGGCTCTACTTCTCAAGCCAACTATGCAGGAAGAGGTAGATCTTCAAGAGGAAGGGGCAGAGGAGGTAAGCAAGGTAGGGGGAGATCTTATAACTCCTCACCATGCAACATTTGTGGTCTATCAAATCATACTACAGATGAGTGTTTTAGGAATTACAAGAATCAGAGAGGAAGAGGATATCAAAGAGGTGGCTACTCACAATCAAGAGGTAGATTCAACCATCACCAAGGCTACAACAATAACTACAACAACAACTACAACAATAATTACAATGGCAACTACCAAGGAGGATTCAAATCTAGGAAGGATTACAACAACTACACAGAGGAGCAGGATGACTCTCTTCTAATCATGAACATGACTTCAAAATCAGGTACAAATGATGACAACCTATTCTACATTGACTCAGGATGTTCAAATCATATGGCTGGCAATGTAGCATTACTTTCTGATCTTGAGGAACCAAAAGGTAAGCATCAAGTCCAAACAGGTGATGACACAAAGCATTATGTAGTTAAAATTGGAAATGTTAAGACTTGTGATGGAAATCAGAATTTGTTGAGCAGGGTACTCTATGTACCAACCATTACCAAAAATTTGATGAGTGTTGGTCAGATTGTGGAGAAAGGTTTGCAGGTCAGATTCAGCCAATATGGAGCATATGTGGAAGATCCAAGGCATGGGTTCAAGAGGATTGCTAAAGGAGAAAAATCAGGTAGACTTTTCACTTTTGAGTTAGAAGATACAAAGAACATTGCACTATACAGTTATAAAGATCAAACACTTTCAGAGCTTGAGATTTGGCACAAAAGGTTAGGGCACATAGGAGAAAGAACCTTGAAAAAAATGTGCAGGGACCAATGTGTGCTTGGGATACCTAATGTATCCAAGCAACATATGATTTACAAGTGTGGTGCTTTTCAATTTGGGAAGTCTCACAGGTTACCCTTCTCAAAGAAAGGATACATGCATGAAGACTACCTAGAGCTTGTACACACAGATGTATGGGGACCAAGCAAAGACCCCTCAGTCTCAGTCAAGGTACTATGTGTCTTTCATTGATGATTATAGCAGATGGACTGTATTGTACTTCATGAAGCACAAGGATGAGGTATTTAATTGCTTTAAAAAATATATTGCATTAGTTGAAAACTAGACAGGAAGAAATTCGAAGAGACTAAGGTCAAATGGAGGAGGTGAGTACTTCTCCAATGAATTTGAGGACTTCTTGCAAGACAGAGGCATCAAAAGAGAGATAACCACAAGGTATTCTCCTGAACAGAATGGGGTAGCTGAGAGAAGAAATAGACTAATTGTCGAGACAACTAGATCTATGCTTAATGAGAAGAAATTACCTAATTATCTATGGGCAGAGAGTGTTTCCACTGCCACTTACCTCATAAATAGGTTACCATCTAAGTCTCTTGATGGCATGACACCCTATGAAGCATGGCATGGTAAGAGACCCTCACTTGACAATTGCAAAATATTTGGATGTGTAGCATATGTACACATTCCTTCTCAGATAAGAGGTAAGCTAGACCCAAAGGCTGAAAAATGCATCTTTATTGGGTATGATTTAAACAAAAAAGGTTACAGGTTTTATAATCCCATCAATAAGGGATTCATGGTAAGCAGAGATGTTGTCTTTGATGAAAATGATTCTTGGTATGAGAATGAATGCAGGAAGGTCAAATTACCCTATGATTTGGAAGAGGCATTTCCAAGTCTTACAAAGGAGGAACCTATTCAGAATGAAGCCTCAAGTTCAGATGATGAAGACACTATCAACCTTGAAGAATTCAAAGCATGGAAGTCCAAAGGCAAAATGAAGATGAAGAAGCTTGAAGACATACCTGAATCTTCAACTCAACCATTTAGAAGATCACAAAGAGAAAGCAAGAAACCTATCAGATATGGGTATGATACATCTCTTGTTACTAAACATTCTGTTTATCTTGCCAAAGATTTGTCAAATGAAGAACCAAGATCATATGAAGAAGCAATTACCAAATCAGAATGGAAAGAAGCTATGGATGAGGAGATTGAAGCACTCAAAGAAAGTGACACATGGGAGTTAGTACCTAAGAAGGACTCAATGAAGGTAATAGGATCCAGATGGATCTATAAGCTTAAAAGAAATTCTGATGGCACAATCAATAGGTACAAATCCAGATTGGTAGCCAAGGGTTTTGCACAAACCCAAGGCATTGACTATGAGGAGACATTCTCACCTGTGGCCAAGATGCCAACAATCAGAGTATTGGTAAGTGTGGCTGCATCAAAAAATTGGAATATGTACCAATTGGATGTCAAGAATGCTTTCTTGAATGGATGGATTTCAGAGGAGGTATACATGTCACAACCTCCTGGCTATGAGGACCTTAAGAAGGTAACATATGTTTGCAAATTGAAAAAGGCTTTATATGGATTGAAGCAGGCACCTAGGGCATGGAATTACAGGTTAACTACATACCTCCAAGACCAAGGTTTTGTCATGAGCAAGGCAGATACTTCTCTGTTCATCAAGAGAAGTAATTCAGAGGTAATATACCTTTCTGTTTATGTTGACGACATCATCATTACAGGTAATGATGTCAATGGAATCAGATATATCAAAAGTCAAATGATGAAGGAGTTCAAGATCAATGATCTTGCTCTATTGAAGTATTTTTTGGGACTTGAATTAGTCTACACTAATTCAGGGATATATATTACTCAGAAAAAGTATATACAGGACATGTTGAAGAAGTTTCACTTGCACGATGCCAAAGTAGCAAGCACTCCAATGGAGGTAAACCTAAAGCTAAGTGCCCATGAAGGTGATGAAGTCAATGACATTACAGGTTATCAAAGTATGGTGGGTAGTTTGAACTATGCTACCTTAACAAGGATAGATATTGCATATGGAGTTAGTGTGCTAAGTCAATTTATGCACAAGCCAAGGATACCTCACTCAGAGGCTGCCAAGAGAATCCTGAAGTATCTCAAGGGTACACAGAACCATGGTTTGTATTTCCCTTACACTTCAGATATTGATATCAAAATTTATTCAGATGCAGATTGGGCAGGATGCAAGGATGATAGGAGGAGCACTTCTGGATATATTTCCTTTGCAGGTGACAAACCAATTTCATGGTCTTCAAAGAAGCAACCTACTGTTGCTTTATCTTCCACAGAGGCAGAGTATAGAGGGTTGGCTAATGCCACACAAGAAGCAATATGGATTAAGCTTTTGTATATAGAATTGGGATTATACACTAGGTCCCCAATTATCTTTGGAGATAATACAAGTTCTCTTCACCTTGCAGCTAATCCTATTTATCATGCTAGGACCAAACATATAGAGGTCCATTACCATTATGTGAGAGAGAAATTGATAAGCAAGGACATTCAACTAACCTATGTATCAACCAACATGCAATGTGCAGATTTGTTAACTAAAGCTTTGGATGGAACAAAACTTTGAAGGTTCAAATCCATGATTGGATTGCAGGATATACTTGAAGATTGAAGATGAAGACTTAAGCCAAAATGTTTGGCTTGAGGGGGAGCTGTTGGTGTAAATTACAAGCCTACACATTTGGCTCAAAGGATACATTGAAGTCCATACACACATGAAGAAGCATAGGAACATATGCTAGTGGTTAATTACCACTTTACCTCATTTGTAAAAGTCAAATTTGACTTGGAATCTCTTGTAATCACCTACCAAAAGGATTCGTGGAAAATTAGTTTTTTGATTGAAAGAATATCTCCAAGCATTTAGGAGCTTGATCATAGGGAGCCAAAAGTTTGAATTTGAATTCAAAATCTTTTACTCATTCCTATAAAAATGGACATGAAAAGTCGTGGGCAAGAGAGAGCACTCTCGAGCATAGCATTACTGATTTTTGAGTGTGTGTGAGGTCTACACTCTAGCCCACACCTCTCTACACCATTTGGTAATGATATTCATGCCAATGGAGCTGTATACAAATGTTCATTAATACATACATTTACATTGTCAATCTCTGAGTTCTTTGTTAGTCTACTCAAAAGTTTGTCAACTTGTCAAGGGCATATCTCTGTCAATTCTTCACCAAATTCAGTGATTCAAAGCTTTTTGGATTCAGCTTGAAGTAATCTACGTGCTGTCAAATTTTGAAGAAATTCTATGCAGCCATTTTGGAGAAATCCGCGTCGAGGTGATCTCTGGTCATTTTCTGCTACAGTCCTAAAAAGTCGGGGGTATAACTTAACTTGCTAAATTGATTTCTCTTAGCATATTTTATCATTTTACATCATTCTACTTGGAATAGGTAGCTTACTAAGCTAATTAGATACCCCTAAAAGGAATTTTTCCAATTCCTACTGTGCTGGTCATACTGAGCAAAATACCCAGCAGGTATCAAGACATAAATAGAAGGTTCTCTTGAGTTTGTGACATCCAAAGTTATCTGTTTTGATTCAATCATTGCACACAACATTTCCAAAGTACATAGGACATTTTATGGTGTCATTGGAAAGCTAAGGAGGTCTAGTTATCAACTCTGAAGCAAAAGAGGGTTGGTACAAAGCAGGTTTAGCAGTACCTACTCAGTCTCTTGGAGCATCCATCCATCTTTCCCAACAAAGCTTTATGTTCAAATAATGGGGATGAGTATACCTCACATGATTTCATCCTTTTCTATCAGTCTAGAAGAATTTGTAGAGAGTTTATAGCTCCTTACACCCTAGTAAGAAATGGTGTAGCTAAAAGGATGAATAGAACTATTCAGGATAGAGTAGTTTCTATGCTACATCATGCAAAACTTTCACAAGGCTTTTGGGCAAAAGCAGTATTGATTGTAGCTCATGTGATTAACCTTTCATCTAGTACTACCAAAGGTATGAAAGTGGCACATTATGGATAGGGAAGCCACCATACTATGATCATCTTTGAGTTTTGGATATGAAGCATATGTTCATATACCCAAGAATCTTAGACAAAAGCTGGATAAGTCAAAGAAATGCATTTTTCTTGGATATGGTCGAGAAGGCCAATTTGGGTATTGTTTATGGGATTGTGAAACACAATTAATGATCAAAAGAAGTGATGTATTTTTCAATGAGTCTAAGATGCATAAACAACCCGTTAAGGAGGTTGAAGTGAGAAGAGTGATATTTGAGGATACTAGTCCTCCAATTAGCATGCATAAAAATGTTGTGCATAGGGATGTTTAAGAGAATGTCTGATCAGATCAGTCTGCAAATGTTCTTATTCAACAACCATTGAAATGCTTTGCATGTGTCTCACATCTACCTGATAGATATGTTCTAGGTTTGGATTTTGTTATGCTAATAGATGTTGGTGAGCCTTCTTGCTACAAAGAGGCTATGCAGATAAAGGATCATGTCAGTGGGAGCATGCCGTGAAGAGTGAGTTGGATTCTATTCAACAAAATGGTACCTGAGATTTAGTACCTTTGCCAAAGGGCAAGAAAGCTTTACCATGTAAATGGGTATATAAGCTGAAATTCACATTAGATAATGCTTCTCCAAAGTGTAAAGCACGAATTGTTGCAAAGGGTTTTAAGCAACAACATGGTGTTGGTTTCGAGGAAATCTTCTCTTTTGTGGTCCGATTAGATATTTTTTATTTTGTTCACTATGTAACTTGGATTCGCTGCAATGTAGGACTATGATCTAGTCCAAATGGATATGAAAAACACGTGCCTTCATGGAGATCTTACAGATGAGATTTCCATGCAAGAAAGCATGGAGAGTTTGTATGGACTTAAACAGTTCTCTAGACAATGGTACCGAAAGTTTGATGCTTTTATGAAGTTTCAAGTCTATTTTCAAAGCAATGCGGATCATTGTCTCTACACAAAGAGATGCTCAGATGGAAGCTTGAGATGCTTGATACTTTATGTCAATGATATGTTGATCTTTTGGAATTCCTCTTATGACTTGTCAGTTTTCAAAAGGAAGTTGAGTCATACATTTGATATGAACGATTTGGGGGATGCCAAACATATTTTTGGCATGTGCATTACTCATGATGGGAGTAAAAGATGCATATACTTGTCTCAAAGTGAGAACATGTCCAAATTATTTCACAAGTTCAATATGCAGAGTGGAAAGGCATTGAGCACACCTTTACCCACATATGTGAAATGGAGCAAGGATGATTGCCCCAAATCAGATGAGGAAAAGGAATTCATGACCAAAATTTCTTATCATTTTATTGTTGGTAGTCTCATGTATGCTATGGTAGCTATGAGACCAGACACTACATTTGGAGTGGGAGTTGTTGTGGGGAGAATCCTAGCAAGAAGCATTGGGAAGCAGTCAAAATGATTTTGAGATATCTGAGTGGCATTAAGGATGAGTGTCTATGCTTGGGTAGAGAGAAGGCATCCATTATTGGCTACATAGATTTTGATTATGGTGGTAGTGTAGATAATCATAAGTCTACATTAGGGTACATTTTTCATTTTGCTAGAGGTGCTATCTCTTGGAGATCTCGTCTTCAAGAATGTACAACTATTTCCACTAAAGAAGTAGATTATGTTATAGCAAGTGAGGCATGTAAGGAAGCATTGTGGCTTTCTCTTCTTGCTTTTGACATAGGTCTACCTTAGCATGTACCTCGTTTGCTTAGTGATAGTCAGAGTGCCATTGCTTTGCTAAGAACCCGGTCTATCATGCAAAGACCAAACACATTGAGGTGAGCTATCACTTGATTAGAGATCGCTTAGCCACTGAGTGCATTATTCTTGAGAAGGTTCATACTCGAGATAATGTTGCAGATGCTTTGACCAAAGGTCTACCATAGGATAGCTTTCGACACTGTTCTCACTTGATGAGGTTACTTGACTCATGATCTTACACAGTTATTTGTATATTGTGTAACATGCCTATCGGGTGGGAGGTATAGTTTGTGTACTTACACTCATGTATTCTTTATCATTCTTTATTTTTTTCCCATAGTCAGTTGTATTGGCCTTTAGTGGGAGATTGTTATTGTTAGTGTCCATGTGAAAGGACAAATGGCTACCAAAAACATTTGTAGATGTTCTTTAATAAAACATATAGTGGCCTAATCAGCCATAGACTCGAAGTTTGATCGCATATGTGTTCGCGCTCTTGGTGTAGTGTGTGTGTTCTCTATGGATTTTTGCAGATCTATGTGGAGTATTGTGTGCGACAGATCGAGGTTGTATTTCTTGTATGAGGGTATCCTCGTGGAGCTCTCAAAAAGGAGAATCCAATGTAGTGCATAGCCATCAAAATACTTCAGTTGATAGTGATGTATGTGGTCCTATGTGGACACCTGGATTTAGGAATTACCTATACATTATAACTTTCATTGATGAATTTTCCACGCATGCATGGGTTTATCCATCGAAAGTAAATTTTGAAGTCTTTATGTTTTCTAAACAATTTTTTGTTATAGTTGAAAATATATCACCATGGAAAATGGGCACCCTTCATTATGATAAAAGGGGGGGAGTATATATCTTTTGAGTTTAATGCATTTTTGGTTGATCATAGGATGAAACATCAATGTATGGTGCCATATACACCTCAACAAAATAGAGTTGGTGAGAGGAGGAATAATTCTCTCATGGAAATGGCAAGATGTATGGTGAAAAGATAGGTTTTACCACATAGCTTCTAACTTGAGTTTGTTATGTATGCAACATATGTATTTAAGAGGTGTCCCACATAAGCATTGCATTATGTCGCTCCATATGCGGCTTGACATGGTCGAAAGCCATTTGTTGCTCATCTACATGCTTTTTGTTGTTTGACATATGCATTAGTGCACTAGAACATATGAGGGGCATACTGACGATCATGCCTCAATGTCAGTATGGCCGTTGAAAATGGTTGAGAAAAGCATGCAGGCCATATCGACGGTCATTTGATTGTAGGTATAGCCGTTAAAAATAAATAGTCGATATACGCATCAGAAAAGCTTGCATCAATATGAGCGTCGATAATTACATGGAATTATCGACATTCATATTGATGTTCATATTGACACATATACTGATGATCATATCAATGACGTGTTTAAACTGGAACCGAGAGCAAAAATTCGACATTTGCTCACATTTTGAACTCAGTTATGCTACTATCGAGTTTGCGCATGTGACCTGCATTGTGAGCATATTGTGTACACACACACACACTTCGCTCACCTCTCTCTTTCTCTAGATCTCAAATTTTGGTAAGTATCGCGCATACTCTAGCACCCTTTCTCTTTCTCTGTGTTTTCTCTTTTCTAATTTCTCTTCTCCTTGGTTTTGCAAGAGCTTTTTGACGTCAGTTCTTTGGAATTTGACGAAGGACAATGTTGGGCTTTGACGATAGCGATCCAAAGAATTAGATCGATGTAAGTGATTATTTTGTTCTCTATTGACATAGAGTGAGAAAGAGAGAGAGATGAAAGAGAGAGAGATGAAAGAGAGAGAGATGAAAGAGAGATAGTGATCTAGAGAAACATAAAGAGACGGAGAGAAAGAGAGAGATGAGAGAGAGAGAGACAGAGATAGAGAGAAAGAGAGAGAGAGAGATGAAAGAGAGAGAGAGAGAGAGAGAGAGAGAGAGAGAGAGAGAGAGAGAATGAGATAGATGAAAGAAAGGGAGAGAGAGATGAAATAGAGAGATAAAGAGAGAGAAAGAGAGATACACACACATACTCATGTATATGGGTGGATACATACATTCACACATATACACACATGCATATGCATCCATACTTACACACACATATACACACATGCATACATACATTCACACACATACATACACACACATTCATACACATAGATATGTATATATTAGATAGACTCACATGCATACACATAGACACATATGTGTACACACACATACATACACATACTCACATACATATTACACACATGCATACACACACATATACATACACACATGCATATGCATACATACATACACACATGTGTGCATACACATACTCACATACATATTACATACACACATGCATAGTTATGCAGATGCATGCATGCATGCATTCATATATACATATACGTACACACTCACATATATATACACACACACTCACATATATACATACACACTCACATACATATTACATACACACATGCATATACATACACACATGCATATGCATACATACATACACACACATATGCATACACACATATACATACATATATGTACACACACACACGTATACATACACATATGCATATGCATACATACATACACACAAATATGCATACACATACTCACATACATCTTACATACACGCATGCATATTCATGCATGCATGCATTCATATATACATATACATACACACTCACATATATACATACACACTCACATACATATTACATACACACATGCATATACATACACACACATGCATACACACATATGCATACTCACATGCATATGCATACATACATACACACACATATGCATATACACATATACATACATGTACACACACATATACATACACACACATATGCGTACATATATACACACACATA
This sequence comes from Ceratopteris richardii, assembly GCA_020310875.1. Classification (NCBI taxonomy): domain Eukaryota; kingdom Viridiplantae; phylum Streptophyta; class Polypodiopsida; order Polypodiales; family Pteridaceae; genus Ceratopteris; species Ceratopteris richardii. The sequence goes on along the minus strand of CM035430.1, from coordinate 103,845,254 downwards.
TGCATACACAAACTCACATACATATTACATACACATACATATGCATACACATATACATACATACATACATGCATATACACACACACATACATACATACAATCATACATAAACACATATTCATACACATACTCACATACATATTACATACACACATGCATATTCATGCATGCATGCATCATATATACATATACATACACACTCACATATATACACACACACTCACATATATACATATACACTCACATACATATTACATACACACATGCATATACATACACACATATAGATAGATAGATAGATAGATAGATAGATAGATAGATAGATAGATAGATAGATAGATAGATAGATAGATAGATAGATAGATAGATAGATAGATAGATAGATAGATAGATAGATAGATAGATAGATGGATAGATAGATAGATAGATAGATAGATAGATAGATAGATAGATAGATAGATAGACAAGCACATAGATAGAGAGACACATAGATAGACAGACAAGTCGATCGATAGATGGATAGTGGTGGAAACAATGTCCCATGGTCCAAAACTTGAAGATATAGCTCTATAAGTTATTCTCTAGAAGCTCCATCTTCAAGTCTCAGAGGGCGTTACGCGCCTATATTCTTGTACATTATCATTTATGTACACGAAAAAGTGTTTATGCAGCATGGATATGATTAAAATTTCCGTACGATCGACGTGGGTTCGATTCCCAGGCGAAGCAGCAGCGTATGAAAGTTAGTTTTTTGAAAAGTATTTCATGAAAAGGAAACACGTGGGTGGACGTTGTTTTCTTGGCGATATGTTTTTTATCGTAGTTTTATTCAACTTTTCGATGTGCTTCTTTTCGATGTGCTTTTGGAGCTTAGACAACAACTATATAAGCAAAGCCAAGTTCATTACGTACTCACTCAAAGATCTAGAGTTTGAAGGTCTTCTTGAAGAGAGAGTGTTCACACACTCTTGAGGAGGTGGAGTTTTGGTGAAGGAGAGGCTACTTTCTTGGAGCAAGAAGTCTTCTACATGGTGGTGGTAACTCTCTTTTGTGAGTTAACCTTATATTTTTTTTTTAGTGTTTCTCTACCCTAATCTCAAAATTAGGGTTGGTTGATTTACAATTTTGTTACACTATTTTGTGAGAATAAGGTTAGCTTTGTTGCTCATTCACTTCACATACTTAGATTATTTCAGCATAATCTAAATTTTGTATTATCATCTTCTTGGATATTCTTCAATTAGTGAGTGCACCGCTTTATATGGTTGAGTAGTACTCCCATGTTGTAATTTGGACATCTATTTTTTAGTGAGTAAGCATCCAGCTTATGTTCTCTAATCTTGTCTCAAGATCTCCATCTTTGTCTATCTCACATATCATCTTGGTTAATTAAGTTGTGTATGCAAAAGGTTTTAGTATTGGAACGATCCTGGGGCCCCAAATTCCAACACTTGGTATCAGGGCATAATTGACATACACACTTAGTTAAGATGAGTGATATTAGAATTGAGATTGAAGACAAGTTGGATGGATCTTCTAATTATCCCATGTGGAGTTTCATGATGATGAATATTTTAGTGACAAAGGATTTATGGAGTATCGTCAATGGATCCTTAACAAGACCAAGATGAGAAGTTGAAGAAGGGGATACAACAACTTCAAGAGGTACTGAAGTTGCAGAACCAACTAAAGAAGAGGTAACCTTAATGTCTAAGTCTGATGTGTAAGGAAAATACAAACCATGATGTTGAGTGCCTTTGAGATACTTTAGAATTCACTTGGCAGCTTCTAAGTGAGGTACCCTTGGCTTGTGCATGAACTAACTTAGCACACTAACTCCATATGCAATATCTATCCTTGTTAAGGTAGCATAGTTCAAGCTTCCAACTATACTTTGGTAACCTGTAATATCATCAATTTCGTCACCTTCATGTGCACTTATTTTTAGGTTTACCTCCATTGGAGTACTTGCAACTTTGGCATCCTTCAAATGAAGCTTCTTCAACATATCCTGTATGTATTTTTTTGAGTAATATATATTCCAGAGTTAGTATAGACTAACTCAAGTCCAAGAAAGTACTTTAGTAGACCAAGATCATTGATCTTGAACTCCTTCATCATCTGGTTCTTGATTTGTCTTATTCCAATGACATCATTTCCTGTAAGTATGATATCATCAACATATACACATAGGTATATTACCTCTAAATTACTTCTCTTGATGAATAGAGAAGTGTCTGCCTTGCTCATGATAAAACCTTGGTCTTGAAGGTATGTGGTCAACCTGTGATTCCATGCCCTAGGTGCTTGCTTCAACCCATAAAGAGCTTTATTCAATTTGCACACATATGTTACCTTTTTTGGATCCTCATAGCCAGGAGGTTGTGACATATATACCTCCTCTGAAATCCATCCATTCAAGAAAGCATTTTTTACATCCAATTGATACATGTTCCAATTTTTAGATGTAGCCACACTCACCAATACTCTGATGGTTGGCATCTTGGCCACAAGTGAGAATGTTTCTTCATAGTCAATGGCTTGGGTTTGTACAAAACCCTTGGCCACCAATCTGGCTTTGTACCTGCTTATTGACCCATCATAATTTCTTTTGATTTTATAGATCCATCTGGATCCAATTACCTTCATGGATTCTTTCTTTGGTACTAGTTCCCATGTGACACTTTCTTTGAGAGCTTCAATCTCCTCATCCATAGCTTTTTTCCATTCTATCTTGGTCTTTGCTTCTTCATATGATCCTGGCTCTTCAATTGACAAATCTTAGGCAAGATAAACAGAGTTGATAGATAGATAGATAGATAGATAGATAGATAGATAGATAGATATATAGATAGATAGAGAGGTAGATCGATAGATAGATAGATAGATAGATAGATAGATAGATAGATAGATAGATAGATAGATAGATAGATAGATAGATAGATAGATAGATAGATAGATAGATAGATAGATAGATAGATAGATAGATAGATAGATAGATAGAAAGATAGATAGATAGATAGACAAACAGACAGACACATAGATAGATAGATAGATAGATAGATAGATAGATAGATAGATAGATAGATAGATAGATAGATAGATAGATAGATAGATAGATAGATAGATAGATAGATAGATAGATAGATAGATAGATAGATAGATAGATAGATGGATAGATAGATAGATAGACAAACAAACAGACAGATAAACAGACAGACAGACAGACATATATACAGATAGACAGACAGACAAATATATATATATATATATATATATATATATATATATATATATATATATATATATATATATATATATATATATATATATATATATATATATATATATATATATATAGATAGATAGATAGATAGATAGATAGATAGATAGATAGATAGATAGGTAGATAGATAGATAGATAGATAGACAGATAGATAGACAGACAAACACATAGATAGAGAGACACATAGATAGATAGACAAGTCGATAGATAGATGGATAGTGGTCGAAACAATGTCTCATGGTCCAAAAGTTGAAGATATAGCTCTATAAGTTATTTTCTAGAAAGTTTCAGAGGGCGCTATGCACATATATTCTGTTCATTATCACTTCTATACATGGAAAAGCGTTTGGGCAATGTGGATATGATAAAAAGCTGCCAAACGATTGACATTGGTTCGATTCCCACGCGAAGGAGCAGCGAATGAAAGTTAGTTTTTTGAAAAGCATTTCTTGAAAAGAAAACACGCAGGCGGACATTGTTTTCTTCCCGATATGTTTTTTATCGTAGTTTTATTTAGCTTTTCGATGTGCTTTTGGAGCTTAGAAAACAACTATATAAGAAGGACAAGTTCATTATGTACTCACTCTAAGATCTAGAGTTCGCAGGTATTCTTGAAGAGAGAGTGTTCACACACTCTTGAGGAGGTGGAGTTTTTGTGAAGGAGAGGCTACTCTCTTGGAGCAAGAAGTCTTCTACAAGGTGGTGGTAACTATCTTTTGTGAGTTAACGTTATATTTTGTTTTTAGGGTTTCTCTACCCTACTCTCAAAATTAGGGTTGGTTGATTTACAATTTTGTTACACTATTTTTTGAGAATAAGGTTAGCTTCGTTGCTCATTCACTTCACATACTTAGATTATTTCAACATAATCTAAATTTTGTATCATCATCTTCTTGGATATTCTTCCATTAGTGAGTGCACCACTTTATATGGTTGAGTAGTACTCCCATGTTGTAATTTGGACATCTATTTTTTAGTGAGTAAGCATCCAACTTACGTTCTCTAATCTTGTCTCAAGATCTCTATCTTTCTCTATCTCACATATCGTCTTGGTTAATTAAGTTGTGTATGCTCAAAAGGTTCTAGTATTGGAACGATCTTGGGTCCCCAAATTCCAACACTTGGTATCAGAGCATAATTGACATACACACTTAGTTAAGATGAGTGAGATTAGAATTGAGATTGAAGACAAGTTGGATGGATCTTCTAATTATCCCATGTGGAGTTTCATGATGATGAATATTTTAGTGACAAAGGATTTATGGAGTATCGTCAATGGATCCTTAACAAGACCAAGATGAGAAGTTGAAGAAGGGGATACAACAACTTCAAGAGGTACTGAAGTTGCGGAACCAACTGAAGAAGAGGTAACCACTTCTATATCTAGGGTCACTGCTAGGTCTTTACCTAGAGTTCCTCCTACTGAAGATCAGGCAAGATGGGATGCTAGAGATTCTTTAGCACTTTCATTCATAGCAATGAGTGTCAAAAAGCATATTCTATCATAGATTAGATCTTGCAGAAGTTCTAGTCAAGCTTGGTTATTTCAGAGCAGAAATCCTGCTAGGAAAGCTCACTTGAGGAGACAACTAGCAAATACAAGGATGAAGGCTGGTGAGTCAATTCAAAACCACATTACGAGACTCGTTGACTTGAGAGATCAACTTCTAAATATAGGAGTTGAGATATCAGATGAAGAAATGGTAACTACGCTGATTAATTCACTTCCTATTTCATATCGATCTTTTATAACCACTCTTACCCTTACCATAAGAGATGGAGAGGTTACATTTGAAGAGTTAGAGTTCTTGTTGCTTCTGAAGATGAATTGAAGGGAATGAAAGAGAATGAAGAAGCACTTTTATCTTCATCAAAGGGTAAAAAGAAGAATAAGGATAAGAAGGAAAAGCAATCCAAGAAGGAAAGTAGGTCCGTCTCACCTTCTACTTCAGATTCTGTATCTACTACATCTAAAGAGAAATCTTCTAAGAAGAAGGAAGTAATATGTCATTACTGCAAGAAAACTGGACATATTAAGTCAGCATGTTGTAAAAGGATTGCAGCAGAAAAGAAAAAGGCATAAAGTAATGTTGCAGAAGATGATAAAAAAGGGAAATCTCAAGGTGATTCTTATGCGTGTATCACCGTTGAGGAAGTAGCTTTTGATCAGGCAGCTTTACAAGTTCTTTCAGCAAGTCCTTGGATATTTGACTCAGGTGCTACAAAGCATATGACAGGTTGCAGAGATGCATTTTCTTCTCTTTCCTATTCTTCAGGTAGAAGAGTTACTATTGCAGATGGCAATGATTTGGATGTTGTGGGAATAGGTACAGTAACCCTAAAGTCAAGAGAAGGTGGTAATTTTCAGATTTCAGATGTCCTTTATGTACCTGAAATGAAGAAGAATCTGTTATATATATCTGCATTTTTAAGTGATGGTTTTAAAGTTGTATTTGAGAGAGAACTTTGTAAGATCTTATCACATAAAGATGACAAGTGTCTTTTACAAGGTGAGCATAAAGGAGGGATCTTTGTTTTGTCAAAAATCAATCAGGCATATGCATTCAAATCTTCATCACCGGTGGAAGATATGAAGCTATGGCATGAAAGATTTGGACATATTAGTTTTGGAGTTCTCAAGAGTATCAAAGTAGAGGTATGGTTGAGAGTTTACCCTCATTCAAGCTACGAGATGATTCAAATATATGTGAAGGTTGTCTTGAAGGTAAGATGCATAAGCTACCTTTCCAGAAACATGGTCATATTATAACTACTAGGAAATTGCAGATTATTCATTCAGATGTGAATGGACCTATGAGAGTAGACTCTAAACAGGGTTTTAGTTATTTTGTTCTATTCATTGATGATTTTACGAGATACTCATGGATCTATGGTCTTAAGTTGAAGTCAGAAGTCTTTCCTATGTTCAAGAAGTTTGTAGCTATGGTTGAAAATGAAAGTCAAGAAAATATCCAGATTTTCAAAAGTGATAGAGGTGGAGAATACTTGTCAAATGAGTTCCAGACATTTCTTGATGAGAAAGGTATTACTCGACACCTTAGTAATGCTTACACTCCTCAGCAGAATGGTGCTACGGAAAGAAAGAATAGAGTACTTGTTGAAATGATGCAAAGCATGATGGCATCCAAGAAGCTTTCACCAAAATTCTGGTTTGATGCAGTACATACAACTAACCACATTTTAAACACGTCATCTACAAAAGCTTTAAAGATAATCACACCATGAAGCTTATTATGGTAGAAAACCTAATGTGAGTTACTTCAGAGTGTTTGGATCGCTTTCTGTTGAGAAAAAGGACCGAGGCAAACTAGATGTAAAGGCAAAGAAAGATGTTTTTATTGGATATCGTGTTGAGAGTAAAGGATATAGGTTTTATGTTCTAGAGACAAGTGAAGTTATTCTTTCACATAATGCTTATATTGCTGAAAATAAGGTTTATGATAAAGAATAAAAAATTCTAGAGTTCATTAGTGAAAATGACTATGGATTTTTTAGAAAGATTTTGGATGTACATGTTCAGCTATTTCAGGAGGGAGTTAAAATTCCTAGGATTCAAGAAAGAGTTGAAGAAAGAGGAATTTCACAACCTTCTACAGAGTCAGTTCCACAAGAGACTTTGGTTCCAGAAATGGAAGAAGTTAAAGTTCCAGAAAGTCCTAGTACCTCGGCAGGACAAGTTCCAGAACCTGTGGAAGCTGAAAGTTCAGAAAGAGTTTCACCACTATGTAAGGATACACCTACATGGTTATATCAGACTTGGAAAGATAGTGGTATAAAGACTTTTACTGGAAGAACAAGGAGTCACACTAGACAACAACAACAAGATCATGTAAGAACAAGAAGTTAGACTAGACAACAACAACAAAGAGATCATGTAAGTTTTGCTGAAGACTTTGAGATTCATGATATTTTGGCACTTATGACTGTTGAAGATGAACTTGCATGTGTTAAAGATGCACTTAACATTCCTATTTGGATAAAAGCTATGCAAGAAGAGATTGATTCTATTCATAAGAATCAAACTTGGTAGCTATGTGAGTTACTAGACGGAAAGAAGGCTATAGGTGTAAAATGGATCTTCAAAATCAAAAGGAAAGCAGATGGTACTATTGATAGATACAAGGCCAGGTTGGTTGTCAAAGGATATGCACAACAAAAAGGTATTGATTATGATGAGACATTTGCTCCTACATCTAGGATGACTGTTATTAGGTCAATACTTGCTCTAGTAGCACATTTTGGTTGGCATATATATCAACTTGATATTAAGACTACTTTTCTAAATGGTAATTTACATGAGGATGTGTATATTCAGCAGCCAGAAGGTTTTGATGAGAATGGTAAAGAACACTTAGTGTGTAAGCTTATAAAAGCTTTGTATGGTTTAAAACAGACACCTAGAGCATGGTATGAAAAGATACATACATATGTTTTATCCATTGGTTTCCATAACTCAGATGCAGCTCCAACTCTTTATGTCAAAGCCGAAACAGGTATGATGATTATAGCAATCATTTATGTGGAGGATATTATAGTCACATGTCCCAGAGATGAAGATTTGCAGATGTTCAAAGAAGAATTAAAGCAAACATTTGATGTGAATGATTTAGGCATTTTACATTATTATCTTTGGATTCAGTTTCTGTTTCAAGATAAGTGTATCTATATGACACAATAGAAGTAGATTGAGAAACTTTTGGAGAGGTTTCAGATGGTTGATTCTAAACCTATGCAAACACCTATGGATCATAACATGTATTTACAAATGGTAGCAGATGTAGAGCCATTTGATGCTACTCTATATAGTCAAGCAGTTGGTTGCTTGATATATCTTTGTAATACACGTCCTGATATATAGTTTGTAGTTTCTCAAGTATCAAGGTTCATGTAGAATCCGTCAGTGTTACATTGGAAAGCAGTAAAGCGAATCTTTTGATATTTGAAGGGAACTTCAAATTTTGCTATGGTATTTTCAAAATCTACACATTTCTTACTAAAAGGATTTTCAGATTCTGATTAGGCAGGTGATAGAGACACAAGAAGAAGTACTAGTGGATTTTGTTTTTATCTTGGAGATTGTCTTATCTCATGGCTTTCGAAGAGACAACCCACTATTGCCACTTCATCGTGTGAAGCTGAATATCGTGCAACATTTACAGCTACTCTAGAATCAGTTTGGTTGTAGAAGATTTTTAACTATCTTGATGTGAGAGTACATGAACCCATTCAGATATTTTCAGATAGCCAGAGTGCTATAGCTATAGCTAAGAATCCAGTGCATCATGCAAGGACAAAGCATATAGAGGTACACTACCACTATATTCAAGAGCAGATCGTTAAGAAGCACATTGAGCTAGTTTATGTTCCTTCTAGTGAGAATGTTGCAGATATATTTACCAAAGCATTGACTAGAGATAGTCATGAGAAGATTTGCAGGTTACTGAAGCTTGTACCATTGTGACATTGAAGGAGGGATTGTTGGAAACAATGTCCCATGGTCCAAAACTTGAAGATATAGCTCTATAAGTTATTCTCTAGAAGCTCCACCTTCAAGTCTCAAAGCACAGTACGTGCATATATTATGTTCTTTATCATTTCTATACATGAAAAAGCATGTGGGCAGCGTGGATATGATAAAAAGCTCCCAAACAATCGATGTGGGTGCGATACCCACGCGAAGCAGCAGCATATGAAAGTTAGATTCTTGAAAAGTATTTCATCAAAAGCAAACATGTAGGCAGACGTTGTTTTCTTCGCGATACGTTTTTTATCGTAGTTCCATTTAGCTTTTCGATGTGCTTTTGGAGCTTAGACAAAAACTATATAAGCAAGGCCAAGTTCATTATGTACTCACTCAAAGATCTAGAGTTTGAAGGTCTTCTTGAAGAGAGAGTGTTCATACACTCTTGAGGAGGTGGAGCTTTGGTGAAGAGAGGCTACTCTCTTGAAACAAGAAGTCTTCTACAAGGTGGTGGTAACTATCTTTTGTGAGTTAACCTTATATTTTGTTTTTAGGG